>JAQQSW010000714.1:0-15716 GCA_028646575.1 Pseudocheirus occidentalis
CCCTTCTGTCAATATAATGGTGGAGTTGGCAGATGTGCCCAGGCTAAGCAATGTGGTTGGACACAGGGTTGGTGGCCCAAAAAGAGTGCTGAATTCTTGCAGCATATGCTTAAAAATGCAGAGAGTAACGCAGAACTAAAGGGTTTGGATGTGGATTCTCTTGTCATTGAGCATTTCCAGGTTAACAAGGCTCCCAAAATGCAACAGCATACTTACAGGGCTCATGGTCGAATCAAGCCATACATGAGTTCTCCTTGCCATACTGAGATGATTCTTACTGAAAAGGAACAAATTGTTCCTAAATCAGAAGAGGAGGTTGCTCAAAAGAAAAAGATAACCCAGAAGAAACTGAAGAAACAAAAGCTTATGGCACAGGAGTAAATATGACATTAGAGTGCAAATAAAAGTGAAATGAAAACATTTAAAAAAAAAAAAAGGTGAGATCTGTGGAGGTAGTGTAAGGATGGAAAGGAGTGATAGAAGACCCACAGAGCACACTTTAGCTATTTGAATCTGTGAAGGACAACTATCTTCCCTCACAATTTTTAGTTCCTGACATTCCTCCATCTGGGCAATCATTAATCATTCAATTAAATGTTTGTTGACTGACTTCCCTTTCCCACAGCAATCAATGTCTGGCTTCCAGCACCCACATCATAGACAGCTCTTTGCCTGATAGTAGCACTGCCCCTTCCTCATTCCCTGACAATGCTTCAGGTTAGCAGATGTTTCCTTTCTGCTTTCTCTATTTGACAAAAGAATCTTTCCTCCTGGGCTATCTTTTTCTGCTTGTAGCAGTTCTTCCTTTCATGATTGTTTGAACTGCTTTTCCTAGGTCATTGGGACTTAGGATATAATTTCTGTCTCTGGAAACATTTTAATTTTCTCTTTTTCTCTTGCTTTATTTGACCCATTTCTCAAACCTTTTCCATGAATTCTGTGTTAAAACACCCACTCTTTTTCTTGGAGACCTTACAGAAGCAAAATCTTGTTTATTGCTTATCTGGTGGCCCAGGGCTTGATTAGTTATCATCTATAGATTCAGAGTATGAGAACTGGAGGTGGCGATGAGAGCTGACTGGGAGCATGGTGGGAAGGGGTCAAATCAAGCCTTGGGCTTCTTTTTGTCCCTGAGTTCCCACCAGTCTTTAGAGTCCCCACCATTTTCTCAGAGGGAGGTACAGAAAAGTCCATGGCACAAGCACCCAGGCAGCCCCCAGATACTCTACACATCTACCTCTAACCCCCAGCTGCCACATCAACAGTCTGCATCACTCCTGGGGTGGTGCCAGTTTCTCCCCTACGTCCTCATCTTGCTACCTCTGTTGTGTTCACAAGTACACAGCTCCTGTCTTTGCTTCTAGGGATCTCACTAGGCCACTGGAGGTGGGGACCTGTTCTGCCCTAAAATGAGAAAGAACCATGTCTATGAAACAGGATGGAAAAAGGCACTTTCTTGACAGTTCCCTTTCAGGGTCTTTATTTGGGGCCTCCAAGGGCCCTAGCTTCAGGGTTGTGTCTGATAGACTCTCGTGGTCAGTCATTCCAGTCCCCCTATATACAACTGTAATCTTGGTGCTAAAATTAGCCCTTTTCTTTCTATTGAATGACATTATTACTGGGTAAGAGATTAATGCTTATTTTGTAAGATAGGTCTTTGGAAGAGATATTCCCAGGAGCCAAAGTAAGTAAGTTAAGTTGCAAACCTGAATATGCTTTATCACTGAAAACTCTTTTGTAAATGTCCGTTATTACTATATAAGGAAGGGAAAGGGGAAGGGGAAAAGAATGCAAAAGGGGAAGGAGCAGGGGAAGAGGAAGGAATGTGTCCATATAGTACCTCTTCTGTTCCAAGTATTATACAAAGTGCTTTTTACAAATGGTATCATTTTCTTCTCATAACCGCCCTGTGAGGTAAATGCTGTTATTATCCCCATTTTTGGAGTGCAGGAAACTAAGGGAAATAGAATTTAAGTGGCTTGTACAAGGTCACATAGCTAGTAAGTGTCTGAGACTGGATTTGAACTTAGTTCTTCTTGACACCAGGCCCCACATTCTATCCACTACCCCACCTAACTTCTGAGGATTGATAGGAAGCACATGGTGCATGAGTTAGTTGCAGAGTTTAGACCTTTGCCTACAGTGCATTGCCTTTATGACCTTTTGTCTTCTGACATGATTGATCCCTGGGTCCTTCCTCTCCTTTCATTCAGGAATCAATGAGAGTCTGGTGCCTACCAGTATTCTTCTTTCAGCTTTACCTAGAGGCACTCCAGGACCAGAGAGCAGTTCTCTGATGTCCATGCCCACCATCAGCACTGCAGGTAAGTAGAAACCTCCTTTTCCACCTTCCTAGCAGGAAGGGCATTGAGTCCACCTAAGCCTTTTCTTTATCTTCTCTAAGGCAAAAGTCATTTCTTAGAGGCTTATGGGATTGTGTTTTTGGTTAGGTATTTCTCAAGCCAGGGCTTCTAGCAACTTACTTCTCACTTCTTGGGCTGTTATATTTTATGCATAGTTGCTTTTCACTCCTGTTATATTCTGACAGAATGTAACCTCGTTGAGGGCACACACTGTTGTTTTCATCTTTGTGTCTCCAGTGCCTTGTATGGTACCTGGTAACTTACTAAATGCTTTTTGGGTAAAAGTTATCAAGTATCCACTTTTTTCCTCTATTGATTAGCCCTAGGTCCTGGGCTCTGGGAGCATCCCAAGGGCCCAACTAAGATTGTTGGCAATGTCCTTTGGAAGTAGGTGCCTCCTCTCCCTGTGGGATAATTTAAGTGAATTTGAATGTCCTTTCCAGCTGACACCCAAAGCCAGAAATGGAGAGCTGTCGGAGTGGGATGATGTGGAATCAACCTTTCTGCAGAGTGGTGAGGGCTATTCCCCATTTCTAGATCTGTGAAAGAGGGAAAACAGGTAGGTCTGAGGAAGGGCAGAGAAAGGAGGTAAAAGATGATAGAAAAGCCCTGAGTCTGATGCCTGAGGCCATGTCCTGTTTCTCTGTAGTGGAATGAAGGAATGAGCAGGGTGTGCCCCAGTCTTGTTATCCTCCCCTGCTTCTACCATGACTGAGTCCCCTGTCCTTCCTTCATCCTTTTCTTTAGGCATTGATGATAGTGTGGTGACTGCTACCCACATTTCAGACCAGGGAGCATCTGAAGGCCTGTGGGTACCAACAAAGGATTCTCAGTTGCCCAGGTCTACTGTCAGTTCTGCAGTATATGCTGCTTCTCCTGGGTAGCCATACTTTCTCCATCTCCATTCCTGATCTTTGGAGATGGCTGGCACATACAGGGCATTCCCAAAGTCTTAGAGTACTAGGAGGTTAAATTAGGTTAACTGAACCACCCAGTACCAGTCCTCCAAGGACAAAGCACCCTCAAGGACAAGCCATGTATCCTAGCAGTCACCTTGACCAGGGGTACACAAGGGGCACTGAATCAGGTATGACTTCAGTTGCCAGAACCACTAGGTTAACTGAATCATCCAGCACTAAGACTTTTGGGGATTTCCTTCCATTTTACTATGTTGCTTCATGGGTGAATCTCTCACCTGGTCTTTTCCTCTCCAGGTCTCTATTTTGGGCTACTTTGGGACTTTGACTTTAGAACTATATTAAACCAGCCACACAGGAGTGTGGCACCCCCCCCCTCCACCCCGCCCCACTTGTTGGTGAAAATTTAATCATTACTAGTGGCCTTTAGATAAGTGTGAAATTGTTCAAATCTGAACTGTAGTTTTCCTTTTTCTTCTTTTGCTAATTTATTTATTTTTAGTTTTCAACATTCACTTCCATAAGTTTTAAATTTTGTCCCCTCCCTCCCATCTCCCTTCCTAGGATGGCCTGCAATCTGATATAGGCTTTACAAAGAAATTCCTATTAAACATCTCATCACATTAGTCATATTGCATAGACAAATTATAACAAATGGGAGAAACTATGAGAAAAACAAAACAAAAAAGAAAATAGTCTGCTTCAGTCTACATTCAGACTCCATAGTTATTTCTCTGGATGTAGATGGCATTTTCCATCATGAGTCTTTTGGAATTGTTTTAGGTCCTTTCTTTGCTGAGAAGAGCTAAGTCTATCAAAATCAGTCATCACACACTGTGGCTGTACAATGTTCTCCTGCTTCTGCTCACTTCACTCATCATCAGTTCATATAAGTCTTTCCAGGTTTTTCTGAAGTCCACACATTATTCATCATTTCTTATAGTATAATACTATTCCATTACATTCATATACCACAACTTGTTCGACCATTCCCTAATTGATGGGCATCCCCTCAATTTTCAGTTCTTGGCCACCACAAAGAGAACTGCTATAAATATTTTTGTACATGTCTGTCCTTTCCCCATTTTTATGATCTTTGTGGGATACAGCCCTAGAACTGGTATTGCTGAGTCAAAGAGTATGTACATCTTTATAGCCCTTTGGATGTAGTTTCAAATTGTTCTCCAGAATGGTTGGTTCAGCTTACTTGAGCTGTAGTTTTGAAAGGCAGATCTTTCCAGGAGTCAGGGTAAGTGATAATTAATAATAGAATGCACAAAATCTTAGGCTACAAAGACAGGCTATGTGGGTTCCATGCCTTTGCTTTCATGTACACCACTCAGACATAACTGATTGCCAGGCTCTCCCCTCATTCCTTCCTGCAAGCAAAGAGGCTGATGTGGAGCCTTTCACACAAATCTAGGATCAAGAAGCACCACGAGGCTCCATAGCATTGACAAGTATCCCTCCAGAATTCCTGGACACTCTCAGTCCTACAGGTAAGTAGAAGTCTTCTTTGCTTCCTCTCTTGGGTGAGCATTTAACCTCCTTTTTGGAGATAATACAGCAAATCACCTCCAGAGACTAAAATGAAGAAGCCTTTAGGAGGGGAATTTGGCATCATCAGGCCCTTTTGATAATAACTGCTTCCTTGATCTCTTTCCCTGAGCATATCATATATGACCCCCTCTTCCCACTGGGAAAAATATTTTGGGTCTGAACAAGATAGGCATTCCCCTGAGGCCCAACTAGAGCAGGTCAGTCTAGGAGTCCTTCTGCCTGAGTACCCTGTTTTCACCCATGTTTTGTCTAGAATTAATTTGGCTAAAACAAGGATACTGATAAGAATATACCATATGCTTTCAGAATCTCTTTATATTTGATAACTTTCTAATGAGAACTGGAAGCTGGTGGCCAAGTGTCAAAGAAAATGACCTGTTTTACTTTGGGACCTTCACTTAATCAAGGCTCTATCTAAGCAAGTTAATTTCTGGAAATTTGGATGGAGTCTGTACCAGCTCAGTTCCCTGATCTATGTTCCTGGCTTGGATGTCAGAGGAATTTTAACTTAAGAAATTGTACTATTTATGTCCCATAGTAAATACTTTCCCCTATCATTCAATTCATTCTTTTTTTTTCTTCACACATGAATGCATTCATTCATTCTCCAAGCCCAGGTGATTCTCAAGATTTAAAAGACGGATCTTGGGATGAAGCAGGTAACCTCTGTGTGACTGTGGATCCATTCATAGATCAATGTAGTCACCCCAGAACAGTAGTAGTCATGGTCCCCAATGATACCCTTTGGTGGATGAACTTGATTATTAGGGAAGAGGTATCTATGTGAACCACTGAAGGAGAAAGTGAAGTGGTAGGGTGGTCTCACCAAGAAGGAATTGGGTTATTGAGGAGAAAAGAGGATGAGCAGTGTCCCCTTCTTCCTTCCCTACATTCTTACACGTGTCCCAACCAATTGCTTGATCACCGAATTCCCCAGCAAAAGTACCTGGGCAGGAGGCTCATCTCCCAAAACCTGAGACTCCCCGGGGCCCACCACCATCTCTTGTTACCCACTGTGTCAGAACCTCTTTTTCAAATGCTCCAACAAAGACAGTTGCCATGGAGACATTTTCTTCTACTCAGTCCACCAGCTACCATGTTTCTACTGGTACAAATGACCAATGAATCTAACTCCCCACAGAATCTAACTCTTCTTCAATAGGAGCCACTGTTGTGCTTGAGACATTTGCAGGAGTGAACATGGGTACCAGTAGTCTCTTGCTCCCCTTGATTTCAGATGAAACCAGAGCTACCTCTGACTCAAGTACTCCATTAAATACCAGTCTGCTTGGGACACTTTCCTCTCCTCTCCCAATGATCACATCTGGAACATGCACAACTATACCATGGAGAGCACTAGCATGGGACCAATATCAAGGTGAATTCCACCAGATGCTCTCCAGAAAACTGCCTCGGCTTCAGGGATAGGGACCAGTCCCCCTGCCTCTCTGTTCTCCTTTCCTTCACCTTTCAGTACAAAAGAAATAGGGGAAAGCCCTGCATCAACTCCACTGCAAGCTGAGGTCACTACCCCAGAGAAGCCAGCCTCCCAGATGTGAACACAATCTGACTCAGCTACCCAGTCCACTCCTGTAGTTAGCATCATCCCAGTCCCTGCTGGAGCAGACACACATGCATCCTTGGCACCCACAAAAGGGAAAACTGGGCACAAAACAACATCTGCTTCCTTTGTGGAAAGTCCAGACAAACCACAGGAAACTCCCAAAAAGCAAACATACCACAGGACCCCAACTCTTCCATGGCCAGAGACATTATCCACTATTGTCCCCCATGATGTAACACAGGAAGCCAACCACCTCACAACTATCCCCTCACCCCCTAGGACAGGAGCCCTGACAAGCCAAACTGCACCTCCTGCCACTGAATCCACCAAGACGTTGCGTCTTGAGGGGGTGACCAGTTCAGTTGGACCAGTGACTGTAGATATATCTTTTCCTCCTAGTGCTAGTCCAGAAGCAATCCTAGATTTCATAACTCATGACAACAGGCAGCTAGGTAGCGATGTGGCCTCCATAACTATCCCTGTATTCAATATGAGTACGTTGGGCAACACTGCAGGATCAGCTGCTTGCACAACTTTTCCTGCTGAGACCTCAGTTGACTTCCAGGCAAATCCCACTGGAGAGTTCAAACAGGACCAGATGGCTATGCCACTCTGCACCACAACCTCCTTAACAGGGGGTCCAGGTTTGGAGCAGGGACAGTCTTGTCCCCTGTATCAACAATGGCGGCTGATGATACCTTTACCTGAAGTAGCTCTGTGACTATTACAGGAGAAAGAACATCTTCTACCACATCTGAAGCCACTTCTCTTACCATGACTGTGATGGGTAGCACTTCTACTTGGCCAAAGATTCTCAAAGTTCATTCCCCCCACCCTCATCCGGGATTATTCACATGCCTGAGGACATCAGCCCAGCTTCCCCTAGCATAAAAAGTACAAGTCTCATCCAAAGCAGCAAGGTCACAGACATTGTCCCTCCTTTTCTTGGAACCACTCACAGCCCTGATCTCCCAAGGACAGTGGCAGAGAGCAGCATTGGCGGCCTACCTACCACTTCCTCATCACCTTTATCTCCCATGTCCTCAGCCACCACTACTGGAGGACCAGGCCTGTTGGATACTTCTGGTGGCTCTACTCCAAGGGAGATGATCACTCATGCTATCCCACCTGAAGACTTGGAGGTGACCTCAGATCTTTCCTTGACCACCTTGGACATGGTGACCATGACTAGCACTGTCCCAGCCACAGGGACAGAAGAGATGTCTTCAGTTCTTCAGAGATCCAGCGCAAACACTCAAGTGAACTCAGTCTTACCTCCTAGTACCAGCAGCTCTAAGACTCCCTGAACAAAGCACACTCATCTCTCAATCCTCCTCCACAGCTAAATCCATGGATCTTTCCCCCACTATGGCAAATACCAGCACTACCTGGCCACAGACACTCCCTCCTTCAACTTCTTTGACCTCATCTGGGATTACTGCCATGCCTGAAGTTTTGAGTTTGGCTGTTCCTAGAACAGAAAGTCACATCAAAAGCAATGAAGTCACAGATATAGCTCCTCTTTCTATGGTCACCTATAGTCCTGAGCTTCCAAGCTCAGTACAGAGAGCAGGACAGGTGCCCCACTGACCACCACTTCACCTCTATCTCCCATATCCTCAGGAACTGTTACAGGCCTACTCTGTTATAGGCCACCTCTGCTGTTTCAACTTCCCCAGGACCATGGTTCATGGTGTTTCACATACAGACACAGAGATAAGCTTAGGGACTACCTTAGCTATGGTGACAACAGCCAGCACTTTCACAACCTTAGTGATGGGAGAAATGTCATCAGCTCCCCCAGAAGATCAGACTCCCTCAACTCTGTCTCCTAAGGCCAGTAGCTCCATGGCTCCCCTTGGACAAAGCACAGTCATCCCACAGCCCTCTGCTATAGCTGAAGCTGTGGTGCTTACCTCCACTAGAACAGATGCTACCACTATTTGGCCACAGACTCCTTCAACTCCAGTAACCTCATCTGTAGTTACTCACATGGCTGAGGACATGAGCTCATCTACACTTGCCACCAAGAAAACAAATCTCTCCTCCAGCAGCAAGGTCACAGGCATGGCTCCTCTCTCACCTGTGACAACACTCAGTACAGAACTCCCAAGTACAGAGGCAGAGAGCAGCACAGGTGTCCCACACAACTTCTAGATCTCCTATATTCTCATACATTACTCCTAAAAGAACAAGCCAGGTGAGCAACTCTGCTGACTCAATCCCTTTGGGGCCCACAACTCAATCATAAAGATTTGGAAATGAGCCCCAATCTCCCTCTGACCACCTTAGCCATGGCCTAGCCATGGTTATGAGAGAGGTATCATCAGCTCCCCCAGAATGAAGCCCAGAAATTCAGGTGCACACAGCTCTGCCTCCTAGCACCAGTTCAGGAGAGATCTCAACAAGCTCTGAGACCAGGATTGCCAGAGACAAGTCCTGCAACCCAGCAGCCAGCTGTGACCACAGTGACCCCTGCAAATTTTGGACAAAGATCAAGTTTGACTGCTGTGACCTTGACTGAACCATCTGAAACTCAAAGAGCATTGGTTACCAAAGTTCCACAGGGAAACAACACTGAGTCCCCATTGTCTCCTACTGAAGTTGAAACCACTGGAACAGGGACCATAACAGCTTCCCCTCTGAGGCCACTAGACTGTGAAACATCCAGGTGTCCATGTGCACCATCTAAGGCTCAGAGGCCAACAGGACCTCTTCCACCTTGTTATCTTTCTTGGAAAGCCCTAGTCCTGAGAGAGTAAAAAGCCCTCATCTGGCACTGTCTACTTTGCCAACTGAGAAATCTCTGAAAGGAGACACTACTTCACCAATCCCTGTTTCCACAATTCTTTCTGAAGTCACTGCACCAAGGACAAGTGCCCAAGGGCCTGAAAGTCAAAGCACAGCTATCTGGAAGTCAGCACAGCTCCAGAAGTGACCAGTCCTGCTGGGACCTTGATCCCTCCATGGTCAAAGGTGACAGCTTCAATCAGCATGGACATGGACATTATGACAAGTTCAGCTGCCTCATCACCAATAAAAATAAGTTCTCCAAGTCTAGATGACATCACCTCAGGTGAACCTTTCTTGGAGTCCTCCACAAAATCAACAATGGCTTCCCCTGTTCATGACTCTCTGAGCCCAAGCCCAAACATTTCTCCTACTGTTATCAATTCTGCAGCCTTGATAAGCTCCAGTCCTCCTGGGACTGCTCCCTCTTGGGGGATCAGGGACAGGCACTTCAGCTGCAGGATCAGTGGAAACATCAGCTCCAACTGTTACTCTGTCTCCAAGAACACAGGCAGCCTGGATATCATCACCTCCTACTCCAACACCAACAAGCTCAGGGGGCAGCAGTCCCAGAGCAGAGACAGCCTCTGTTTTTGCCCCTGAACCTACCAGCTCCACCCTGTTCACAAGTAAGCAAGCTTCTAATTAAGCTTTCCATTTAGGGGGTGTCGATGAGTCCTTGAAGATGAACGAATGGCATCTATAGTAGAATGAGAACCATATCTGGAGAAAGGTGTCAGTATCGTTTCCAATGAGTTTTTCTTTGGGTATCTGTTTTGGGCTACCCTAGGACCTTGACTTCAAGGATATGTCTGTTAGGCAAATGTAATCACTCCAATCTGCCTAATCTCTCAATGGGAAGGTAGTCTAATGGTCTCAGGTCTCAAAGCTTCTCTGATTTCTTATTGTTAAAATTCAGGTATTTCCAATTAGTTTGACATATAATGGGATTGTCCAGTACTGAAGTAGTGCTTTGAAGAGGAAACTTCCATTATCCAGTATGAAGGAAGAAATAACAGAAGGCATGCATTTTGAAGTTTCCAAAAAGGAGGGACAATGTATTTCCTTTGGGTGTCCCAGGAATCTGACATGACTAATCGTGGGACCCTTCTCTTATACCTCCCTGCAGGTCGTTTGGGACCTGTCACCCACATTCCTGACCATGGAGTTCCAGAAAACACTATAACCCTGACAAGTAGAACCCTGGCTCCTGTGTCCAGTCAGTGCCCCAGGTAAGTGAATGGCTCCTCTGTCTTTCCTCTACTGTGGGTTCAGCATTTCTGGGCTCTCATTTCCTGCTCTGTGGCAGTGACTTGTTGGTTCATTTTTGTAACTTCAGAAGAAAAGGCTTCTGAAAATGGGGTTTGAATTTAGGTTTCAAGCCATTAAGGACTAGAGGATGAGAATCATGAAATTTTATTCTTGGAAGAGATTTGAGAGATCACTGAATCCTACCCATAACTGCAGGAGAACGCCCACTCCAGCCTAGCCAACAAGTGTCTCCTCCATTGTAACACACCTAACTTTTTCTTGAGGATGTCAAGGAGAACCCTCCACTTCCTGAGGCAGCCTCTTCCCCTTTGAGGTAGGTCTTATTTTTAGAAAGTTCTTTCCTGACATCAAGCATGAATTTACCTCTTTGCTCTGCATCCATTCCTATTGTTCCACCCTCAGGAGACAAACCAAGAAGGTGGAATCTATCTTCTAAATGAGAATCATTCAAATACTTGAAGACAACCATTAATGTCCCCTTTGTGTCATCACTTCTCTAATTTAAAGTTCCCCAGTTCTTTCAAGAGATGTTCATATGGACATAACTTTGAGTTTCTTTACCAGTCTGCTTGCCCTCATGGGATCATATATCTAGAACTTGAAGGGGCTTCAGTCATCTAGTGCAAATGTCTTAAAGTAGAGAAAACTGAGCCCTAGGGTGAACCTTTACACAAAGTATCACTAGGAGTAAGCATTAGAGGTGTGGACTGAATCATGTTCCTTTTGAAATCCTTCCTAAAATTTGATACCTAAATTGTCCTGTCTCATTGCTTTCTCTAATGAAATCTGTGGTATGATAACAGCTTTGGAGAAAGATTAGTTAGGACTAGGACAGGTATCTATTGGTCAGTTGAATTTAGCCTATTTTTTTTTCTTTTTGCAAGGCAATTGGGGTTAAGTGACTTGCCCAGGATCACACAGCTAGTGTCAAGTGTCTGAGGCCAGATTTGAACTCAGGTCCTCCTGACTACAGGACCAGAGCTCTACCACTGCACCACTTATCTGCCCCCTAGACTAATTTTTTATCTTAATTCATGTCCCTCCATCAGAATATCATCTTCCCATGTAGGAATGTAAACAGTTTAAAATTATAAAGACCCTTATTATTTCCCTTTACTGTTTCCTTTTTTATGCTTCTCTTCTGTCTTGTATTTGAAAGACAAAATTTCTTTTCAGCTTTGGTCTTTTCATGAAAAATGCTTGAAAAGTCCTTCATGTCAATGAATGCCCACTTTTTCCCTCTAAAGGATTATACTTAGTTTTGTTGGGTGGGTAATTCTTAGCTGTGTGGAATATTATATTCCAAGTCCTCCAATAGCTAAATTTTGTGTTTTCCTGACTGTGGCTCTACCATACCTGTATTGTTTCTTTCTGACTGCAGTATTTTCTGCTTGACTTGGGAACTCTGGGATTTAATTAAGTTTTGGAAGTTTAATGGAAGTTTTCATTTGGGGATCTCTTTCAAGAGGTGAGCAGAAGATTCTTTCAATTTCTCTTTTATCCTCTAATTCTAAAAATCAGGGCAGTTTGGGTTGACAATTTCTTGAAAGATGGTTTCTAGGCTATTGTTTTTTTTAAATCATGGCTTTCGTGTAGTTCCACAATTTTTAAATTATCTCTTGTCAATCTATTTTCCAGGTCATTTGTTGTTCCCGTGAGATATTTCACCTTGTCTTTTGTTTTTTCATTTTTTAGGGGTTTTTTTTTGGTCATTTCCTGATTTTTCCTAAAATCATTAGATTCCATTTGCCCCATTCTAAATTTAAAGAAATTATTTCTTCAGTGAACTTTTAGGCCTCCTTTTCCATTTGGTTAATTTTACTTAAGGCATTCTTCTTCTCACTGGATTTTTGGACCTCATTTTGCCTTTTGGTTTAGTCTGTTTCTTAGGGTATTATTTTCTTTAGTAATTTTTTTGTGTCTCCACAAAGATGTTTACTTTTTTCTTTTTTAAAAAATTTATTTTTAGTTTTCAATATTCAATTTAGTTTTCAACATTCAACCATAAGATTATGAGTTACAGATTATCTCCCTGTCTTTTCCCTACACTCACCCCAAGATAGCAAGCCTACTGAATACCCCTTTCCCCAATCTGCTCTCTTATATCCTCCCCCACACCCCCTCTAACTTTCTAGTAGGAAAAGATGGATATCTATACCCCAGTGCCTGTATATCTTATTTCCCAGCTGCACGTAAAAACCAATTTTTTTTTAACATTTCTCTTTAAAACTTTGATTTCTATATTCTTCCCTTCTTCCCTCCTCACCCATCCCCACTGGGATGTCATGAAATTCAATATAGGTTGAACATGTGTAGTTAACCAAATGTTTCCATGGTAGTTATATTGTGAAAAACTATATTTCCCTTGATCCTATCCCACCCTCCCACTTATTCTATTTTCTACTTTAACTCTGTCCCTTTTCAAAAATATGTGCTTCTAGCTACTCTCTCCCCAAATCTGCTCTCCCTTCTATCATCCCCCTTCTTATCCCTTTCCCCTGTACTTTCCTGTAGGGTAAAATACCCAAATGAGTATGTATGTTATTCACTCCTTAAGCCAAATTCAGTGAGAATATGGCTGACCCATTCTCTTTCACCTTCCTACTCTTCCCCTTCATTGTAAGTTTTCTCTTGCCTCTTTTACATGAGATAATTTGCCCTATTCTATCTCTCCCTTTCTCCTCTCATTATATTCCCTTTCACCTCTTAATTTTATTTTTTAGAAATCATTTCTTCTCATTCAACTGATTCTGTGCCCTCTATGTATACATGTACACTCATATACACACACTCACATATGTATTTATACACACATACACTCTCCTATAAATACATATATGTATGTATAGATACAGGTATATATATTTTATCACATATATGTTCCCTTCAACTATCCTCATACTGAGAAAAATCTCATGAGTTACAATCATTTTTCCATGTAAGATTGTAAATAGTTTAACTTTAATAAGTTCCTTATGATTTCTTTTTCCTGTTTACCTTCTCATGCTTCTCTTGCTTATATCTGAAAGTCAGATTTTCTATTCAGCTCTGATTTTTTCATCAAGACTACTTGAAAGTCCTCTATTTCATTAAATTACCATATTTTCCCCTGAAACATTATATTGTTTTGTTGGGTAGGTGATTTTTGGTTTTAATCCTAGCTCCTTTGACCTCTGGAATATCATATTCCAAGGCCTTCCATCCCTTAGTGTAAAAGCTGCTAGATCTTGTATTATCCTGACTGTTTCCACAATACCCAAATTGTTTCTTCCTGATTGCTTGTAATATTTTCTCCTTGACCTGGGAACTCTGGAATTTGGCTATAATATCCCTAGGAATTTTCTTTTGGGAATCTTTTTCAAGAAGTGCATGGTGAATTCTTTCAATTTCTATTTTGCCCTCTGGTTCTAGAATATCAGGGCAATTTTCCTTGAGAATTCCTTGAAAGATGATTCTAGGCTTTTTTTTAATCATTGCTTTCAGGTAGTCCAATAATTTTTAAATTATCTCTCCTGTTCCTATTTTCCAGGTCAATGGTTTTCAAAATGAGATATTTCACACTGCCTTCCATTTTTTTATTTGTTTGGATCTGTTTTATAGCATCTTGATTTCTCATAAAGTCATTAACTTCCATTTGCTCCAATCTAATTTTGAAGGAATTGTTCTCTTCAGTGAGTTTTTGGAAATTCCTTTTCTATCTGGGAAATTCAGCTTTTTAAGGCATTCTTCTCCTTATTGACTTTTTGGGCCTCTTTTGCTATTTGAGTTAGTCTATTTTTTAAGGTATTATTTTCTTCAGTCAGGTTGTTGACTCTCTTTTCATGATTTTCTTGCATTATTCTCATTTCTCTTCCCAATTTTTCTTCCACTTCTCTTGATTTTTCAAAATCCTTCTTGAACTCCCCCATGGCCTGTAACCAGTTCATATTTTTCTTGGAAGCTTTTGGTGCAGGAATTCTGACTGTGTTATCTTCCTCTCATTCCATGCTTTGATCCTTTTTGTCCCCCAAAAAAGAACCTAAAGTTGGATGGCTGTGCTTGCTTTGCTTTCTCTGTTTCCTCATCTTGCCAGCCAATGGCAAGACTTTGGAGCTCTTTGCCACAGGAGGTAGAACTCTGCTTCCAGAGGGGAAAACTTTGTGCCAAATCACTGAGGTTTTCACAGCTGCTGAAGCTATTAGTTGGGTGCCCTCTCTGAAGCCTTCACAGGCTCTGGCACCTGGTCACACACCCCAGAACCTGCACCCAAGACAATGATCCTGATCCAGGTAGATTAAGGCAAGAGCACTTACCCTCTGAATGGTTGCTTAGGCCCCTTACAGCCAGCAGGCTGGGAGCTCTGAAGCAGCCATGGAGGTGGCTGCGGGGACTCCACTTTCACCATTTCTTACTCTAGGGGTAAAGTCCGGACCGCACTCTGTCCCCTCCAGATCCAGGAGAGTTCCAATAATGTTTTACTTTGTCTTTGCCACTTATGGGTTGATAATTCTGGAACCTGCCACAGCTGCTGGTGATCTACTCTCCCAAATGCTCTAGCTGTGAATAGTCTGGGCGGCCCTGGGGCTAAAACCAGGGTCTCACATAGGGCTGGGCTCTGCTTCCAGTGCTCTGCAATAGACCCTTCCTGTCTACCTCTCAGGCTGCCTTCAGCAGATTTGTTTTTCTCTGTCACTCTGTGGGTTCTGGAGCTCTAAAATTTGCTGAGAGTCATATTTTATAGGTATTTGAGGTGGTTATGGGGGGAGCCACAGAGTTTTCCTGCTTCTATGCCACCATACTGACTCCGCCCCTGCATTTTTTTTTTTACTATATTAGTTTACAACATTTAGTTCCATAAGTTTTTGAGCTCCAAATTTTCTCCCTCCACCCACTTCCCATGGTGGCATGCAATTCAATACAAGTTCTACATATACCTTCACATTAAACATTAGTAAAGTTGTAAAGAAGAATCATAACCAATGGAATTAATAACAAAGGAGAAGAAACAAAGCAAAATACACAAAAAATAGAAAGTACTTTTTGACCCTATTTTTTTTAGAGAGGTTCTCTTTTTCAAGAATTGCCTCTTCCCCAATTGAAAAGTGGTCAAAGGATATGAACAGGCAATTTACAGAGGTAGAAATTAAAGATATATTTACGCACATGGAAAAATGCTCCAAATCACTATTGATTTGTCAAATGCAAATCAAAACAACGTTGAGGTACCACATCTCACCAGTCAGACTGGCTAAGATGACAAACCAGGAAAAT
>JAQQSW010000714.1:16216-31216 GCA_028646575.1 Pseudocheirus occidentalis
TCTTTTTTCATTACAGGTCCTCCACATTCCAGTTAGATCAGGCTGGCAGCAGAAGGTGGGAGTTGCCTTGTGCTATCACAGAAAGAACTTGGCTTGCCCTTGTCACCTTCCCTCAAGGGACACAAACAGCAGAAGCTGGAAGGTCAGAGGAAAGTTTAGAACATTCACGATTCCCTGCCAGTGAGAGAATTTGTTTTGTTTGACTAAGCATACTTGTCAGAAGGAATTCATTTTTTATTTCTATTTTTTAAGTGGGTTGAGAGATGGGAAGAAGAGAAAATCTATTTCATTTTTTTTGATAGAGAGGAAGGATGTTCCAGTTGTGCAATGTTGTGTGCACTCTCTGATGTAGTCACTGTATTAAGTTTTACTTAATTATTTGTTATAAGAGACCTGTCACAGAGTATGGGTAATCCTAGTTGTAATAGAAAAACAAAACGTCAATATAATTTTCAAAACTACAACTAAGAAAGAGTAAAGACACTGGTGGGGGCTTATCAGCTATTGTTTTGAATGGTTGTGGGTCCCAAGATTACCTGGAACCTGGATCATATTTTCTGGTGATCTTTCATAAGAGAAAAGAAACAAACATTTATTAAATACCCACTATATACCAGGTTCTGTGGTAAGTGTTTTATAATTATTATCACATTTTACCCTCACAACACATTGGGAGGTAGGTGCTTTTATTATCCCCATTTTACAGTTAATAAAACTGAGGCAGACAGAGGTGAAGTGACTTGCCTAGGGTCACATAGCAGGTTGTGTCTGAGGCCAGATTTGATTTCAGATCTTCCTGACTCTGAGTCCAGGGCTCTATCCATGCTGTTACCACCAGGTGTTATGAAAGTAATACAATGTTACTGCACCACAAGGAATGATAAACACAAAGAATTCAGAGAAATATGGAAAGTGACAGAGTGAAGAAAGTGGAGGCAAAAGAACCATACACACAATTATAACTATAAAATAGAGAGGTAACAAAATTCAGGTCAATCTCAAGAGTCTATGTTAGTCAATGTTAACAAGGACAGTACTCGGTACATTGTTATTGTTCAGTAATTTTTCAGTTGTTTCTGACTCTGTGATCCCATTTGTTTTGTTTTGTTTTGGCAGAGATACTTGAGTGGTTTGCCATTTTCTTTTACAGCTCATTTTGCAGATGAGGAAACTGAGGCAAAATGAGTTGACTGACTTGCCTAGAGTCACACAGCTAGTAAGTATCTGAGGCCATATTTGAACTCAGAAAGATGAGTATTCTTGACTCCAGGTCTAGAATCCTGGTGAATCCTCTCTCAAAGCTGGAATAGAAGAGAAGGGCATCTCTTTTCCAAAGCGCTTACCAGCTTTGCCCCTCACAGATATGGAGTAATCATTATTTCCAATGATGTTTAGACCCAGGGACGAGGAACCTGCAGCCTTGAGGCCACATGTAGCCCTCTAGGTCTTCAAGTGTGGCCCTTTGATTCCAAACTTTCCAAAACAAATCCTTAGGGTCACAGGTTCTCCACCTCAGGTTAAAGTCTTATTCAAATGGACCAGGGGTGAACCCCAAATCACTTGTAGTTTAGATTTTACTTCTGCATTGTGAGAATTCCTTCTCTGCAGTAGGTGATCTCAATGGCTCAACCAAATCCTTCAACTCCTATGTCTTTGCTGTCTTCCAATATGTGAAAAGCTGCCATTTAGAAATAAGATTAGACTTTTTGTTAGACTAAAGAAAGCAGAACCAAAATCTCCCCATGGGGGGAGGGGGAAATGATACAAAGAGGAAAATGTAGGCTTGATATCAGGAAAATCTTCCTAACAATCAGAGATATCCTCTAGTGGAAAAGGCTTCTTCACTGGAGATATTTATTTCAAGATCTCTGCTACCACAAAAAAGTCCTGCTATGAACACTGTGGTGCATTGAGGCTCTGGTTTGACTTCTTGCCATGATTTCCATCCCTGTCTCACACAAAGGGGTGGCCTCACTCCTTCCTAAAGCTAACCCCTCTACCTGCTCAATGGCTCTCATTCCTGTTTGTCTCCTCCAACAGCTGACACCCTCAGTCATCCCCACTCTATCACTTATTTTCAGCCTCTCCATCTCTGTTGACTCCTTCTCTACTGCTTATAAACATGCCCTCGTCTCCATTATCCTTAAAACCAACCCCCCCCAAAAAAAACACCTCAATTGATCTTTCAGTCCCTGCTAAACTATCATCTTCTATCTCTTCTACCCTTTATGTCCAAACCCCTTGAAAAGGCTATCTACAATAGGAGACTCCACTTTCTTTGTTCTCACTCTTACAGTCCTGCTCATGACCGCACTATTCCACCAAAATCGCTCTCTCCAAGTTATCAGTGACTTCTCCTTGACCTCTCTGCAACCTCTGACACCAACTGTGATTCTCTCTTCATTGATACACTCTCCTCTCTGGTTTTCTAAGTTCTCCTCTTACCCCTCTGACTGCTCCTTCTCCGGTTCCTTGATGGATCCTCCAGATCATGCCCTCTAACCTTAGGTGTCCCCCAGGGTCCTGTCCTGGGCTCTCTTCTCTTCTCCCTCTATTGAGCTGCTTCACTTGGTGATCTCATCAACTCCCACAGATTTAATTTCTATCTCTTTGCTGAAGCTTCCCAAATCTACTGTTCCTGCCCCAACCTTTCTGCTCATCTCCATTGTTGTATCTCCAACTGCTTTTCAGATATCTCAAACTGGATCTCTTAACTGTAGTGCCTTCCTCATTATCCTGTATGGAACTTGTTAGGATATGTTTGTTTGCTTGTTGTCTCCATTAGACTGTAAGCTCCTTGAAGGCAGGGGCTGTCTTTTTCCTCTGTTCTCAGAGCTTAGCATGGTAGAAGCTTAATAAATGCTTATATAATAAATACAGATTCCAGGCCAGGCACTGGGGTAAGAAGAAAAGGAAGACAGTCCCTTCACTCACACAGCTTGTAGTGTAATGAGGAAGACAACATACTAACAACTATTTACAGACAAGCTCTCAAGCAATGGGGAGCCGCTGAATGTGGCAAAGTTGGGGGCAATGGTGAGCCCCAAGCCTTGGAAAGAACCTTTCCAAGTGTCTGAGGACGATGCTGCCTTTATAAATAGATATTTGTCTGTTAAAATTGTTTATTACAGCTGGTCTCAGATCTTGTAGAAATTACAATCCAGATGCAGCAATAAACTGCATTCCTTTAAATAAAGGATTGGCTTGGACTTGGCTTCATTCTTCTATACCTCCCCTGGGGAGCTAATTTCAGCGCTAACGAAAAGCGAAGCTGCCAAGGCCGCCTCCCTGGCTTTTTTTTGGTTCATAACAGCCACCGTAGCAGAGTGTATCCAGAAGAGACGGTTGACGTATATAAAGATTGCAGGCTTCTACTCCCGGTTCCCGCCACCATGAAGGCCCTTGTGAGGCGGTGTGTGGTCCCCAGTGCTGACCCCAACCGTGGTCCGCACAGTGACGCTCTGGACTCCACGGGAGAAGCAGCAACTCCTCCGTTTATTGCAGGCACGAGCCGGGGAGCAGGAACCAGAGACTATGGAGCTGAAGCAGGGCCTACGCCGCCTGAGGAAGGCTGCGGTTTGGGGGCGGGGCCGAGAGAAAAGAGATGGTGCGGGACTGATGGGCTGGAGAATCGAGGGAGGGATTGGAGCGTAGGGAGGCTGAAGTAGGGGGCAGGGCAAAGACCAGAGCGAGGCTTGAGGGCCAGGGATGTTGGGAAAGGGGCGGGGTCGAGTTAGAGGGCCATGTGGTGGCCATGGGGCTGAGTGCCAGAGCAATCTGCACCAGTCCACATTTAAAAAGTGCTGACTGTGTGCCAGTCACGGTTCTAAGCTCTGGGAATACAAAAAGAGGCAAGAGACAAGCCATGGGGGCAAGCCAGGGGGCTTAGGGCACATAGCAGACACCAGCGCCCAGATGCACTTAATAAATGTTTGTATTATATTGAATGAATACATCTAATGAATGAGACGGTATGTAAATAGATATTTACAAAGCGAGCTAGATACTAGATCAGTAGGAGACAAGTGACAGAGTCTTTATATACTTTATAAATGTATATATTTATAAATATTTTATAATATATAAAATATAAATATTTTATAAATGTATATAAATGTATTTTCTATAAAAATATTTGCTATTTTACTTTTCACATATTACATGTAAGAACAATTTTTAACATTTGTTTTTTAAAATTTTGAGTTCCAAATTCTCTCCTACTCTCCCCCCATTCTCATTGAGAAGGCAAGTAATTTGAAATAGGCTTTACATGTGCAGTCATGCAAAACATATGTGAAAGTCCTATTGTACTTTGGCCTGATTGAGCCACATTTGTAGTGCTGTGCCCAGTCCTGGAACCATGTCTACTGTTCAGCAGACAATAAAGTGTGAGAACTCAGTCAACTTCAATAGCATTGACTATCATGTGAGATGGATCAGGGACAAGTTAGGCATATGTTTAGAATGGTACGATCTTGATGGAAAGTCATTTGAAGCTGTGCTTAATTGAAGCAAATTGAAATGTTCAGCACAGAGAAGAGAGGAATGAAGGCACTGTCCTCGGCAGATGACTCAGAATTATTTGACTTGGCCTCATAATCTAAGAAAGAAGTTACTAGCCCTCGGGGCTGTCCCTGTCCCAAAGTGGAAGGATCTGCTTTAAGATGTAGGGCTTGAATGGTCCATAAACCTGAAGGCTTCTAGGCAGAGGTTGAATGGTCACTTGTTGGGGTTTTTATAAAGGAAATTCTGGTTCATGTTGAAATTTTATTTGAGACCTTTCATGCCCTTTCCACATCTGAGATTCTAGGCAGGGAACTTGTGCAGGTTTCTGATGTCCTTTTAGCTGTTCTTTACTCTTGTCCTAGTTCTCTCTGGTGAGGGAAATCTCATCAGATGGCCTCAGTCATTTTTGTGCAAGACTACATGTGGGAAATGTGCTAGATTTTAAGTTGGGGATCTAGATTCAGTTCCTGGCCTTGCCACCTATTCTAGCTTGTGTGACCTGTGTGATCAAAAATTAGCTTTTCTTAGTGGATAGGGCACTGAACTTGGAGTCAAGAAGATCTTGCTCATATCTGACCCATAGACTTACTAGCGGGGTTTGATTGAGCAGATTCTCATAATAATGATAATTGCCTAATGATAAAACTAATAGTAATAGCATTTTTTTTGGAGGGCAGTTGGGGTTAAGTGACTTGCCCAAGGTCACACGGCTAGGTTTTTGTAATAGCATTTTTTAACACTGAATATGTTATCTCATTTGGTCCTCACAATAACCTTGCGAAGTAGGCGCTATTATTGTCCTAATTTTCAATATGAGGAAACTGAGACAGAGAAAGTTTAAGACCAGCTAGCAAGGTCCTAAGCTTCCCATCAAGCCAGGAGAGTAATGAGAGCAGGTACATAGACCATTTCTATTTTCTTATAGGCCAGAATAAAGAGAATGCATTGTTTCAGGCATGTAGCTTCTCTTTCTCTCATTCTTCTTCCTTCCAAGCTTCAAGCTTCCTATGCTCCCTATCTCATGTCAGAGAGTTAAGGCTCTCCTCCAAGAAGCAGTTTTGTCTCCCAAGTGATCAGCTGTAGTGGACTGGATCCTGTTTAACTGGGTCTTCTAGTCTGAGCTTTCCTTTTTTTCTCTTCCACCATGTTAGGCTCACTCCTCTCATTGTACACCTTTTGGTTTCCAGGTTATAATGAAGGTGGTCCACAACAACCCCTTCCTGGTAATTATGTTGACACTCTAGTCTCATCATAATCATGGGCCATGTGGGAACCCTAAACGTTATTCCTTTCTTTACCCCTACAGTTGGACCCCAGTGCCCAAGCCCCTGAGTCTGTAATCCATTTAGGTATTATGAGAAAGGAATCCAAGAAGTAGATTGAGCAGCTTTTGGGAAGCAATGAGGAAGCAAGACCTCTATCACTGAAGGCCTTTAAATGGAGGCTAAATGACCACTTGTCAGGGATATTGGAGTGTGCAGGTATTCTTCAGCTAGATGTGCTCTGAGCATCATTTCAGTTCTGATATTATATGATTTGGTGATTCTATGAAGAAAAGGCTCCATTTAAGGGAAAGGACACTCAAGATCCTTCTGTCCTTTTCCTGGACCCTTGGCCTCATGTTCAAATATTTCCACTTTCTTTGTTAGAAATTGGGTAGAGATGACTTGTTAAATTGTCTTCACAATCAATAATTCACTCAGCATACATTAAGTTTCTATCAGTCACAGAACTAGATGCTCTATTTTAAAAAATTTTTTTCTCTGAAAGGCATTTACATTGTATTGCAGAGGATTCCAGGTCTTCTGTCTGAGGCTGCATGGTGATAACTTAGCAAGGCATCCTCATGGGACTGTTAGGGGAATTAATGGTGGACCTCAGCTCTTTAAGAGAGATTTTCTTTTTTTTTTCCGCAGAATTTATTTATTTTTCATTTTCACCATTCATTTCCGCAAGATTTTGAGTTCCAAATTTTCTCTCCATCTCTTTCCCCCACCCCCACCCTAAGATGTCAAACATACTTATTCCTTCTCCTAGTCTTCTCTCTCATATATATCCTTCCATCCCTCCCCGTATCCTCTTCCCCCTTACTTTCTTATAGGTCAAGCTGTATTTCTATACCCCATTGCCTCTGTATCTTATTACCTGGTTGCATGTAACTACAGTTTTTAACATTTGTTTTTAAAACTTTGAATTCCAGATTCTTTCCCTTCTTCCCTGCTCATTAACCCCCACTGGGAAGATAAGCAATTCAATATAGGTTACACATGTGTAGTTATGCAAAACATTTCCATAGTAGTCATGTTGTAAAAGACTAAACTATTTTCCTACATCCTATCCCACCTCCATTTATTCTGTTTTCTCCTTTGACCCTGTTCCTTTTCCAAAGTGTTTGGTTCTGACTACCCCTTACCCTGGTCTGCCCTCCCTTCTATCATTCTTCCCCCTCTTCTTCCCTTCTCCCCTACTTTCCTGTAGGGTAAGATACCCAGTTGAGTGTGTAGGTTGTTCCCTCCTTAAGCCACATTCAATGAGTGTAAGGTTGACTCATTCCCTTTCACCTCCCTGTCCTTGCCCTCCATTGTAATAGCTTTCTAAGAGAGATATTCTAAAGGAGAACTCATGGTGATGTCCCTTGTACCTCTAAATGCCACTTCTGCTCATAGTGTCACCAGTGTGGCACTTTAGCCATGTTCTTACAAAAGGCTGCTCTTGAGAGAACCCAGGCAGCCAAGTCAGCCAGAAGTGTCTGTCCACATTCATTCAGTCAGTCGTTTGTTAAATATTTATCAGGGATTTCCTGCATGTGGAACACTGAATTAATGACCACATAAATATTTGGAAGACCCCACATAGGTATAGGCCATAATGGTATCTGTCACTCCTCAATATCACTTATTCTTAAGTTTTTAAAACCTTTTGGTGCATCCACTGTATCATCATTTACAGCTTTCAAGGCATCCTCAGGACCTGGAACCTCTGCAGATAGAAATTTGGCAACATTCGTACCCTGGGGAATGTCCACTGGGTGCTCCATGGAAGCTGAGGAGAGAATATGATTATGAAAAGGAAAATGACCTTAAACCTTAAGATCACATCATTCTAAGAAATGGTCACCTTCCAAACAAGGGCAAACCAGTATCTGAGACTTGGTGTAACATCTTGGGTGGGCGGGGGTGACCTTGGTATGTTGCATATCTCAAAGTACTTCCCCCCCAAAACATATTGCTTCCCACCCTTTGCCCCACCATGCACACAAGAAGAAGGACAAAAATTTCTGGCAGTTGATATAACAGTTAATCAGAAAATATTCGCATGGTTCTTTGAAGTCAGAACATGTTTCTCATGCAAAACCTAAAGAAAGTGAAAGCCTGGGGCATTCTAGATAGAAAGCTCAGCATCTGTCTAGTTTGGTCAGTAGCAGTCTATTATAGAAATCGCTCTTCCCTCCTGTGGTCCCTGAGCCCCACCCTACATGCTTTATGTCCTACCCAAGGGATTCTGTGACTAAGTGAAGTTGATCATTTTTCTCCCATATCTAGTATGAAATTGTCCTGTGGCTTTATCAATGATTTCTGTGCTTCATGATTTATCCTCAGCATCAGTGAGAACCACTGTTGCTCCCAACACCTGGTCAACTACATTGCCATCATTCGGTGCCTCAGGTACAGAAGGTGCCACTATTAATGTATTCCCAGGAGTGTCTTGCTGTGCTTAACTGGAAGAAGAGAAGAACAGTGGGAGGGACATGGACAAGGAAGGTTTGGGAAATGGTAAAGGTTCCTTGATATGGGTGTCAATAGGGCCGTGGAGTATGAATTTCCCTTTCAGGAAAGAATAAGACAATACATGTCTAGGGTATCGGAGGGTCCATTTGATGTGCACAGGACTCAGGCGTGGGTCTTCTGTTTCCCTCCTCCATTACAGCTGGTAGGTACAGCCAGGAACTCTTCACATTGAACTTTACTGTAATAAACTTATGCTATTTTGAAGACATGTACTGGAATTCACTGGCACTGGAATTTTTAATATCAAGAGAATGCTTAGGCCATGTGCAGCCCCACTCCTGCACAAGCTTGTCCACTGTGGGGGGTGAAAAACTGGTTACTCATTGACCTTCTTATTTCCTTGACAGCTGAACCTATTGTTCAAAGAAAGCAGCATCAGTTCCTCCTACATTGGATTAAAACAATTGTACTGAGGTGAGACCTGAGATGAAAATCTGGAGCCCTGAGATTATCTCCTTTGATCCCACAGATTCATTGGTAAGGTTCAGGGAGTGCAAACAACAGAGGCAGTGTCCCGACATAGTATCCATTTCCTCCATTTTCAATTCTGAAATAGGTTTCCTTCCCATTCTCTTCATTCCTGGGTCCTTAGGAAAGTGATTCCCATTGTCTGTTATGATTGGGAACAATTACTATCCTGGGGAAATGCTTCTCTCCAGTGGGAGATCTGTAGCTATACATCCATCTTTCCCACACAAGGAATATGGCATTTTCCACCATCGTGGACTCACTATCAGCCTTTTTGATGTCACTTAATTTCAGTTTAACTTCCCAATGTCTCTCTCAAGCAAATCTGTCAGTATTTAACCTTGGGGGCCTCAACAATTGTTTTCTTCCACAGATGTCTGAGGGGTAGCTCAGCACCTGGAGTGAATGCTATGTGCACTCATTGAGAGGGGCCAACCAGTCCCTCTCTAGACGAGGAGAAGTTATATTTGGAGCTGAGCAACCAGACCAATGGCCTTACCAGACTGGGCCCCTACATTCTGGAAAAAAAAGTTTCTACTATGGTGGTGAGATTCTTCAGTGGGACAAGAATTGACCCCATTGACCCCTTACTCTCCAGCATAAGTTTCGTAATGAGACCATTATCCTAATGTTAGCATTCTTTCCTTTCATCAACAGTCTGATTCTGGTGCTAGTGTCCCCCAAATCTAATCCTCCCTTGTCCAGGCACCTACACCAAATAGGCCATACCTGTTCCTACTTCTCTGGTTTATTTAACCCATTTTTTTCATTGTCAGAAATGTTTCCATTAGTGCCAGGTCCTGAGCTGTGCCTTTGGTCCTGTTAGATGTGATATTTCAGTACTCAATTGGATAAAATCATAGATGGAAAAAAATGTGCAGAGGACAGGAAACCAGGAGTGTCAGGTGATTAAGAATGTTGGTCAGAATTCAAAATCAATAAAGATGAGAAAGGTGCATCACATCTAAGAACCTGACATTTAACAAATGCAAGGTAGAAATTTGTATATAGACTTACAAAGTTCACTGTCTGACCAGGGGACGATGGGGACATGACAAAAAAGAATTTATGTTGAGAAGAATGTAAGAGTTTAGCACATTAAAATCTCCATGTGATCCAGTAGTGTGATGGAACAATTCAGTTAGTCCCCAGAAAGACAAATCTAGACCCTGTAAAGAGGAAGAATGTTGTTCTACTGTCCTCTGGTCTGATCTACCCCCAATTACAATATTCTCTTGTTTTCTGAGGATGCATGCTTTAGGAAGAACATGTAGAGAAAGAAAATGGTCATCATGGAAAGTTAAAACTATGTAATAGGATTATTTGAAGGAACTTTGTGTGTTTAGTTACCAATAAAAGAGGTTTAATGATTTGTCTTCAAATATTCAAAGGCCTCTTATGTAGCAAAGCAATTCACATCCTTCTACTTGACATCAGAAAGTAGAATTATAAGTCATGTGTGAAAGTTGCTTTGGAATGTATTTAGATTTACAGTGGCAAAATTTTCCATTAATTATAGCCATTCAAAAGTAGAATGCACTGTCTCAGGAAAGAGTGTGGGTTGGTCCCCTTATGCAAGGTCCTCATGCTAAGTCTGAATGGCATTTTTCTGGGAATGGAATTAGAAGAATTTTTCTATAGGAAACTTGGACTACAATGAATTAATAAGTAATTACGGTTGTACATAAGGGTTCTTTCCTGCTCTTAGAGATGCCCAGGATAGTCAGTAGGTGGCTTGATCTTGGCTATGTTTCTGCAGGCTCCAGAACATATGAAAAATGAAATGAGTCAGGCCTCTCTTTGCTCCAGCTAAATCCCCAAAGCTATAAGCGTCCATGTTATCTCTACATTTGTAGCAGAACTTTACAGCACAGAGTAAGAAAGTACCCAGAAGAATGCTAATCTCTTCCCTTAAGGATATGACAAGAGAACTCAAACTCTTGTGTTCACTTCATGGCTAAGGCTCAGGGTAGGGAAGCAACAAAGGGAGTGCCTCCACCCAGGGTCCGTTTCCTCCATTTTCAAATTTGAAAATGGTTTCATTCCCAGTCTCTTCATTCTTGGATCCTTAGGAAAGTGATTCCCCTTGTCTGTCATGATTTGACCCAAATGCATTCAAGTAGATAGATGTTGATGCCATCCTAGTATCAATGACATTTTCTTATTTCTGATCTTTTCCATTATATGTAATTTGGCTTTACAGGTGACGATGAGTACCATCCCCTACATCTCATAACCAGTAAGTGTTTTGATATTCAAATCAACTTTCAGTCCTTTATTCCTTCCACTTTAGTCACCTCTGGGGTCTTTAGAAAGGAATTCTCCACCTCCCCCTGCAAAAGGCCCGTCCTAAGACATAGCAAGTTTCCCACCACTAGAAATCATCATAAAGCATAAGATGTTAAAAATACTTTGAAGAGGGATAGATGCCCTCTGGAGGCTTCTCAAATACTGAGATTCTATGAAGAAAATGTCCCAGGTCAGAAAAAATGGGTTCTCGGTCCTTCTGTACCTTCATGATTCAGTGACACTGTTATATTCCCTGGGATTCCAGGTCCTCTGTCTGAGGCTGCATGGTGATAATTTAGCAAGGCATCCCCATGGAATTGTCAAGGAAATAGCAATTGATCTCCTGAAGAGAGGTTTTCTGAAGGACATCTCATGGTGGTGTCCCTTGTATCCCTGTGTGCCACTTCTCATAGTGTCACCAGCAGGGCACTTTAGCCATGTCCTTATAAAAGGCTGTTGCTATGAGGATCCAGGCAGCCAAGTCAACCAGAAGTATCTGTCTACATTCATTCAGCCAGACCTTCACCAAATACTTATCAGGGATTTCCTACGTGTGGAACACTGATTTAATGACCACATACATATTGGGATGACCCAACAGAGTTAAAGACCACAATGGCCTCTTGTCACTTTTCAATGTCCCTTCTTAATTTTTTTTTACAGTTTCTTGTTCTCCCACTGTATCATCCTTTACAGCATTCAAGGTGTTCTCAGAGCCTGGATCATCCACAGGTAGAAATTCGGCAACATTAGCACTCTGGCAAATTTCCATTAGGTCCCACATGGAAGCTGGGAGAGAATATGATTATAAAAAGGAAAATTGCCTTAAGTCTTGAAAAATCACCTCATTTTAAGAAATACTCACCTTCTAAACAAGGGCCAGCCAGTATCTGAGACTTGCTGTAACATCTTGGGTGGGGGAGGGTATCCTTGGTGAGTTACATTTTTTTTTTTTTTTGCTTTTTGGAGGGCAATTGGGGTTAAGTGACTTGCCCAAAGTCACATGGCTAGTGTGTCAAGTCTGAAGCTGGATTTGAACTCAGGTCCTCCTAACTCCAGGGCTGGTGCTCTATTCACTGTGCAACCTAGCTGCCCTGTTTTATATTTTTTGAAGTTCTCTACCCCCCAACCATACACACCTGCCTACGTGTTTGTGCCTAGACACATACACACACATGTGCACACACACACATACATACACGCAACAAAAGGACCTAAATTTCTAGCAGTTGATTTAACAGGTAATAAAAAAATATTCCCAAAGTTTTTTGAAGTGAGACCATGTTTCCTATGAGAAAACTAAAGTATGTGAAGGCCTGGGGCTTTCTA
The DNA here is from genome assembly GCA_028646575.1 of Pseudocheirus occidentalis. Lineage (NCBI taxonomy): Eukaryota > Metazoa > Chordata > Mammalia > Diprotodontia > Pseudocheiridae > Pseudocheirus > Pseudocheirus occidentalis. The sequence continues at coordinate 28,597 of JAQQSW010000714.1, forward strand.
AACAGGAAGCACATAACCTGACAAGTTTTGTCAATAGCAGTCTATTATGCAAATATATTTCATCCTCTGGTCCCTGAGCACTACCCACATGCTTTACGTCCTACATTAGGGATTCTGTGACTAACTCAGGTTGAGCACTTTTCTCCCACATCCAATATGAAATTGTCCACACTGGGCTTTAGCAGTGATTTCCATTTTTCGTGATTTATCCTCAGTTCCTGTGAGAACCACTTTCCCTTCAGATATCTCATCAACTCCATCACCATTGTCCATGCTCATGTACAAAAGATGAGTCTAATGTGCATTCCCAGGAGAGTCTTAATGTGCTGAGCTAGAGGATAAGAACAATGGGAGGGGCACAGGCAAGGAAGTTTTGGGCAAGGGTAGAGGTTCCATGATATAGATGTCAATGTGACCATGGGAGTATGAGTTTTCCTTTCAGGAAAAAATAAAACAATGCAACAATCGTGTGTCAGAGGGTCTCTCATGCGCTTCGGGTTCATGAATGGGTCTTCTGTTTCCCTCCTCTGTTACATCTGGTGGACATAGGCTGAAATTTTTCACAGTGAATTTCACTGTCATGAACCTACTCTTCACAACAGACATGAATTACCCCAGTTGTGGTCCTTTTAATTCCACTGAGAAAATGCTTCAGCACTTGGTGAGATTCCACAGGCCCTGCCCAACCCCACTCTTGCACAGAAAACTTCTCCACTGTGGGGTCTGTTAAGTTGGTTACTCATTGCCCTTCTTATTCCCTTGATAGCTGAAGCCATTCTTCAAAGCAAGCAGCATTGGTTCCTCTTATGTGGATTGCAGAGTAATTGCTCTTAGGTAAGGCCTGAGAATAAAATCCTGAGCCCTGAGATCATCTCCCTTGATTCCCCCAGGTTCATAGCTATGTTCAGTGTGAGCAAGCAACAGAGGAAGTGTCTCCACTTCTTCCATTTTCAAATCTGGAAACTATTTTCTTCCCATTCTCTTCTTGAGTCCTTAGGAAGGTGATTCCCCTCGTTTGTCATAATTGGGAACAAATGGTATTCTGTGGAAATACTTCTCTTCAGGGGGAGATCTGTGGCTATACATCCATCCTACCCACATAAGGAATGAGAGTTTTTCCCACCATCTTGGACTCACAGTCAGCCTTTTTAATGTCATTTCATCTCAGTTTAACTCTCCCCAATCTCTTCCCTCAAGTTCATTCTTCTTCATTTAACCTCAGAGGCCTCAACAATTGTTTCCTTCCACAGATGTCTGAAGAGAGACTCAGCAACTGGAGTCAATTCTGTGTGCAACCATTCCCTCTCTAGACAAAGAGAAGTTGTATTGGGAGATAAGCAACCAAACTGATAGCCTCACCAGACTGGGCGATTATCTTCTGTAACAGAAGACTTTCTACTTCGATGGTGAGATTCCTTACTGGGGCAATAATTGACCCCTTTCACTTTAAAATAAGCTCTGTAATGAGGCCATAGTCTCAATAATAGTATCTTTTCCTTTTATCCCCAGTCTGATTCAGTCTGAGCTAAGGACTGCTCCTCCTTGTTGCAGGTCCTTAAGTTCCCAATCCTTCCTTGTCCAGCACAAAATAGGTTATACCGATAAGACTTCCCTACTAATTTGACCCATTTTCATTCCCTTACTTTTTTTGATCATTACCCACTCCTGATCTCTGCTTGTCCTAAAATATATGCTACATTTTAGCAATCAGTTGGATCAAGTGATAGATGGAACAAAATGTACAAATGACAGGAAACTAAGAGAGTCAGGTGGTTTAACCGTATTAGTCAGAATTCATACTCAATAAAGATTACAAAGGTGCATCAAATCAAAGAACCTGACATTTAACAAATGTAAGATAAAAATACGGATACTGACTTACAAAGTGAACTGCCTGACCAGAGGGTGATGGGGACATGACTAGAATGAATTCACGTTGAGCAGACTCTAAGACTTCAGCAGATTGAAATCTCCACATGATCCAGTAGTTTGATGGAACACTCCAGTTAGTCCCCATGAAGATTAATCTAGACCCTGTAAAGGGAAAGAGGCTTGTTCCACTGTCCTCTTGCTTGATCAGCCCCTATTTACAATATTATATTGTTTTCTGAGGATACATGCTTTAGGAAGAACATATACAGAGAATAATGGCCATCATAGAAAGTTAAAACCATGTGTAAAATAATGAAAGAACTGGATGTCTTTAGTACAAATAAAATAGGTTTAGTGATTATCTTGAAATATTCAAAGGCCTTAGGTGGGACAAAGCATATCACATCCTTCTACTTGGCATCCAAGAGCAAAATTATAACTAATATGTGAATGTTACTGGGTAAAAGTATGAGTCATATTAAGGGATGATTTTCTTTTTTTTTTTTTTTTTAATTTTATTGACTTATTTGTCTACTTTTAGGTTACACGATTCAGTTCCAGAATCACTGGAGTTTCAGATTTTTCTCCCCTTGCTCCCCACCTCCCACCCCTGCCATGGTGGCATACAATCATGTATAGGATCTGTAAACTCCTTCACATTGTATACTAGTCTGATTGAATAGGTGTTATAGTCAATGGAGTGAACAATGAGAAAAGAGAAACAAAAGCCAAACATAGAAAAGAATGA
>JAQQSW010000715.1:535-30664 GCA_028646575.1 Pseudocheirus occidentalis
CCCATTCTTCTCCAGCAAGTGAACCTCCAGGAAAGTCCTCTGCAAAGTTTCTGAAAGCCCATCCTGGGGATCTGAGCTGTGTCTTGACCTGTTTTTTGCCAAAAGCTGTGGTCTGGGGATTAATTGAAGTGACTGAAGTGACAAATGTTTGCGTTTCTAAATATATTAATTTATTAAGCAATGCATGCCAACTGCATAAAAAATCAGGACCAGGCTTCCTCAGCTTAGCTCTGGACCCTTCAGACAAGGGGAAACAGATTTTTATGAATTAAATTAAACAGTGAACAGGATACAAACCAGGATATGAGATTAGGTAATCTGACTTCTAATTAGAAGAAAGATTAGGGGCTTTTTGAGTGGGAGAGGGATGAACGAGTTTTGAGAGATGGAAGGGGGAAGAGCAAATAGCTAGACTTTTCTGGATGTGAAACAACAGGCTGTCCTTTAATTCCCATGACTATCAAGCACATAGAATTTACAGGAAAATGAAACTCAAAATGGAATTAATTTTACAAGATGAAGTCAGTTTGATTCCCAGTATTTCCATAATTCTCTCATAGAACAAATCCAACTACTGGACTAACAGTGTCCAAACAATTTAATGCCCCTGTCCCCTCCCCAAAATGCTATGCTACCAATATTCTGAGCAATGAATTCTTCAACAGTATTTGATGGAAAGTTTAAACATGTTGGAGGAACTATGCACAACAGTTTTTGTCATGACTGTTGTGACAATAAAAATCATTACCACTGACTTTGTTGAATAAAATATAAATAACAATAGATAGAACTTATATAGTGCCTACAATGTGGCAGATTCTATGTTAAATGCTTTACAAATGCCATCTCATTTAAACTTCAAAACAACCCTGGGAGCTATGAGCAATTATTACCCCCATTTTATCATTCAGGAAACTGAGCCAAAAACATTAAGAGACTTGATTAAATGTCTGAGGTCAAATCTGAGCTCAAGTCTTCCCAACTCCAGGCCCAGTTCTTTATGCACTATGCTGTCTAGATGCATGTATATAATGAAACTGACTTATCTCTTAATGGATTCTAAGAAAATACCAAAATAAAAGTATTGAATCAAAACTCATGGGCAACATCCAAATGAACTCAACCAATAACATATTAACAAAGAAGCATTGTACAAATGGTTGAGTCATGCAGATTTGTGTGTAGAAACAGGGTTTTATCACAGTAATCCTGCACCAATCAGGTGAGAAGAAAGTATAGAAGCATCATTAAGGAACCTGAAGTTAATGATCTGCTTTGTTTTTGATTATGCAAAGAAATATTAGAAGCTGCAACACATCATTGAAGGTTGTAAAAACAAACAAACAAAAAACAGGTCAGTACTTAGTACTGAATGATCAGTAGGTGGTGGATCCAGAACACCATAAGTCCAGTGCTGTTTACACTGACTACCTCTCCTTTTGGACATCAACAATGCTTTAGCTTTGGGTTTGGCACTGGAAAAAGAGACAGGTTTATGAGTAAGCAAATCAAAGTGATGCTAATTGTGTTCACTTACTTATGTTGCTGAGTTAAAAGGAACCTAGCACAAACACTTCCTGCATACTGCCTAATGCTGCATCCATTTATTAATCCACTTAGGAAATGAGGCAAGTAATAAAATGACATTTCATTGATGATAAAGAGTCTGAGGCAAAAGCAAAACCATTTTCTCTTAGCACTTCTAACTAGTCGCCTAATACTGGCTTAAAAGCCCAGTTTGTTACTGAGAGAAGAGCTGGCATCTGGATGATACTGAAAGCAAGCCTCTCACAGGTTTTGTTGAGGTTTAGGGGTGCTCAAGACCCCAAAATATCAGTGTGCCATGTCCTGCTGAATGAATTCAACTCGGGTCTTCTCTCCGCCAAAGTAAATCAAAGTTTATTAAAGATTCGCCATAATGGGTAGATACTTAAGGAGCCTAAGTATCTGTAACACTTGTATTACACAAGTGGGCCAGAGCAATCTGATACAGAGTGATTCTGTGCTAGATTCCTCTCAGTTCCTTCATGGAGGCAAGATGGATCTTATATACACATTGTGGGATGATTTAGGTGTGGTTTAGAGGAGGGATTGGGGAGGGTTCTGAGGAGGAGTCTAAAGAGGATTTGGAATTGACTGAAGTCAGACTCCAGTAATGGGATTAAAAGTGGGAAATAGCTGAAGGGTCCCTGGAGATGACAGACAATGGATGGCTGGGCTAGGTTAAGAGTAATCTAGATTTGTGCCTAGCAATACTAAAAGGCTTATGGCCTCAGGCAAATGCCTCATCAAGTGGGAAGATTCAATCAGAATTCAAGGGGTGTACCTTGATACAGAGGCCTGTATTCCATCAGTTTGACCTATAGATTCTGACTACAGAAATGTAGCCAGGAAATCTCTAGAAATTCTGTAGTGCCTAGGAAGCACAATAGGCAAGGGTTGTATCTTGTGCAACTGTCTAACTTTCTATTTGTTATGCAAGCAACAGTTAGTAGGTTCAGACCAAGGGACGAGAAATAATGAAGAAATGTAATTGCCAATGCTACCCAGCTACCTTTACAGCAATCTTTCTTTGTGACTGAGTTGCTACTATCCTACCCAACATCCCTTTATACAACAGTGATCCTCCCTGCTTTTAGTAATTGTCTTTCAGGCTAAGAAAATGTGTGGAATGAATGAAAACTTCTCAGTCTGGAATTGTTAACCTTTTCCTCTCCCTCCCCTCCTCTGACTGCTGTCAATCACTTTTACCTTCCTTTGTCTGTTTTCCTGCCTTGGGGAGACCCTACCCACCTCCCTTCCCTTGCTGTCCCAGTGGGTAAGAAATTGGTGAGGTGAGCCTCTCCTTCAATGAGAGAGGAAACAGTCGGGAAAGAGGGCCGGACTAATTGGGTTTAAATTCTGGTTCTAATCTTTGAAACAGGCTCTCTGCCTCATGCTCTGACATGGGATAGGTAGCCCTCTTCTCCTGGGGAAGAGAATAAACTCCTGTTTTTACCCTAAGGTATCTCTGTGTTTACTTTTCTTACTAAATAAAGCATAAAGGGTATTTTTCAACTCACACAAAAAGAAGGGGAAACAGCTTAGGAGAAAGGTCTCACTACAGTTAAGAAGAGTAGAGAAACCTCTGTATAACTCAGTTTAAAATCCTATTTATGTTCTGTTTAAAAATCTTTTTAAAAGTTAATTTAAGTGAGGTAAAGGTGGTAGGGAATCCCTTTAAAAACAGTTTGTTAAGAGATCAGTGGGGTAGTAGCCATATTGAAAAAAATGCAGAAAAACCAATCACATGTTAATTTCAAGTTGCTTAGAAGGGGCATTTGAATGACTGAGAAGCCAGTTGTCTAAAATATTAGTCTCTTCTCATTAGAAGTTGATAACAGCTAGCAATTACCAACTCTATGCATGGTGCATTATAATGGTGTTCATGTCTTATCTTTTGCCATGTTCGGTGAGTCAGTTTTTCTTCCTTAAGGAAAGAGACAGAAAGTGACTTAGCAGTTAGAGGAAAATGAGAAGGATAAGGATGAGAGGAAAAGCATCCTACAAGGCTTTTCACACAGATCTTTCCTGAAGGGATGGAAACAGACTCAGAATGTCCATATCCATGCCTATCCCTTAATGCCTTTTCTTGAAATAAACACACGTATAAATCTGTGTATCTACATATATGTATACATGTATATGCATGTGTTTCATAGGCAAACACACAGGTAACACTGACTATGCCAACCATAAGACAGGTGGAGACACAGGAAGGCTGTTAGGAGGCATTCTACCACAGGTTCACTCTTGATTCCAGCAGATAGGAAGACAGGAACAGTCATGATAAGAGGTTAAATTAACTTACTTTATTCTAGTCTTCTCAAGAGGTTGATGATAATGGGAACACAAATGCCTACAGCTTCTTTAATCGCTCTATTCCCAGGGGTGGGTGAGAATATAGTAGGAACTACAACTCCTAGGGGTCCCCTAAGCCTCAATGTGATCTGGTTGAGCAAGCACTCATAGACAATTCTCCCCAAGCTTTGATGGAGGCTGGACAAGGCATGCACAGCTTTACACTGTCATATCCCCAGGGTTTCCCCTAAACCTCAGTGGGGGAATTCCTTAATGAATTACGCAAATCTTACTTACTGACCAGTGCCCACTTGATTTATAGGGCAACAGACAATGGAGGCAATCTGCCAACATTAAGCCCAAAAGTTAACTTTAGCAAAATCATCATTCAGCGCAATAATAGTAAATGTTACATGCCATCCTCTGTAAAGGCAAGCACGAGTCATTCTCCAGAGGACTGCTGCTGTGAATAGCTCTAAGTTTCTGATCACATAGTATAGTGAACTCTCTATTTATTTAGCACTAAACTAAAACAAAACATTCACAGAAACCAAAGCACAGCATTCACAATGATATAACATAACAACTTATCACTAAAGTGGTCACATAGTTTTAAACAAAAGATATCTTCAGTAAGTCTTTAAGTCAGTCGTCCTTAAGGAAAAATCCTTCTTAAGTGACACAAAGTACAAAGGTCAAAGTTTTCCCACTCCTAGGTCACATTGTCTTATTCTCTCAGTCAAAAAAAATCTTCTTTCTTCTTGATTGATTAGTTTCCAAATCATCCTTAACTCATCCTTAAGGGGTACAAGGTAGAAAGCACAAAGTTCTCCCACATCTAGATCAAAGTAAATCATGATCTTGTCAGTCAGCACTAAGGACCCAAGGAGAGGTCTTTTCATCTTGGCTCAAGGCTGGCCCCAGAATTCCATGGTTCTTCTTTCATAGGTTCAGCTCCCTGGATCTACCCAACTGTCACCTGGATTCATAGACAGGCAGCTCTCAGCTCCTCATCTAGCTCCCATTCCATATTGAAACTCAGTGTCCAGTCCACCTCAAGTCCTTGATGTTTTCTGTTTCTGTGATTAGAAAGCTTAAAAGGGCCACAATAACATTCATATGCATTGCTGACACCATAATCAATTCACTTTCTGCCTGTGAAATAAACATAGACTCATAAACAAGGTCTGGGAAATCAACACAAATCATCAGTACAGTTCCAGTACCTCTGAAAACATCAGTAAAACTCTCCTCCAGGACTTCTGTAAACAGACAACAAGAAAATCCTCTTCAGGGTTTCTGAACTTGAAATAAGGTCCCAGAGCTTCTGCAACAACAGCAATGTCCTCTATCAACAGACAGATCTGACAAAGTAACATCAAAACAGATAGACAAAGTACTGGCTCCACAGCCATGCTTCCTCCCAGTTCTGTGGTATCCCAGCCTGTGCTTCTACTTTTATATGGTTATTAGCCCTTCCCTGTTTCTCCCTTTCCTGTTGCATCAGCAAGTTACTCTCACCTTTAAATCACAAGGGGCTCAAACAAGTTGCTAAATACTTAAGTAGCTGAAATAAGGTGGTAAGTTCTTCTTTGCTTGCCATTATATCCCCATATCTCATTGTGCAAGCTGGTGGAGGTTGTTTACAAGCCATGAGCCTGGAAACTTGTATCTAATACCTGGAAATAAGAGATTGTTCTGACCATGAATCATGAGAACTAAACTCTAAGGAAGAATAATAAAATCATCCTTATTTACAGCATAGATATGTATAGATTTCATAATTCTTGCATGTATGTGTATATATGTGTGTGTGTTTAATTTCATTCAAAAAACGATTGAGCTGATCCAGCCAGGGAGAGATTAAGCAGTGACAACACTAAAAAGTTAAACATATTATACCTGGATATTTGCATTTCTTTACATGTATTATGTAATACATCTTATATGTATTTCTTTACATCTTCTTTACATCTTATTCAACTCCATTGAAATACTAATACTAATAGTATTAATTAATGGTCAGTTAATATTTGTATACCATTTTAAAATTGTTTTATTGTTATTATATACTGAAATGTAATAAAATTTAATTAGAATGTAAACTACTTGCAGTCTAGGGGCATGTTAGGAACCTCAAAATGCAAGGGTACAGGATGGGGGTCTGCCTTGAAAGAATTCAACCACTCAAGCCTTCTTTCAGTCCAAGTAGTGAGTTTATTAAGACACTAGTTAGATGAGTGAGATGCCTAGTGAGTATGTAGTATTTGTGATGCCAATGAAAGTGGCCAGATTTTAGGAATCTGCACATTTGATGAGGACGGGACTGATACCTTTATACTGAAAAAGAGAAAAGCTGGATGGGGTCAAGGGGTGCAAGTAGCCTGGGGTGGTCTGGAGGAAACAAAGAAAGAGGCCTGGATGGGATTAAGATGTATCAAATAAGCTAATTAAGTAATCAAGGTTGGCTGGGGTGGGCCAGATAACTTGGGTAGAGGCACAAGTGATCTAGGATACTGAAATTTGTAGGAAAGTTCGGGGCCCTTTAGGTGTCTATCATTAGTGCCCCAACACAACCATTTTTAACCTGAGAATCAGTCAGATTTCATAGAGGTTGGCAAACATTATATTGATGAATCCTGGATCATGATGGTTAGTTTAGGAGCTTGGACTTTCTGGACTTGTGGGATTAGACTGTACCTGAAATTGAGGAGGACAAATGTAACAGAGACCCTATGCCCATTTCTTAGAGCCACAGAGTACAAAGGAAAGCAAGGGAACAAAGTCCCTTTTTTTTCCTCAAACTTCCTCCTCACACACCAGAATATGTAACTGCCTCAGGGTGATAGTTGTAAAGGTACCACCTGTTCTGGCTATGTAGACAATTAAAGTATGCTACTCCTACCCATGGGCAGGTAGGTAGCACAAGAGATAGAGCACTGAGCCTAGAGTCAGGAAGACACAGCTTCTTGAATTCAAATTTGATCTCAGACACTTACTAGCTGTATAACCCTGGGCAAATCACTTAACCCTGTTTGCCTCAGTTTCTTCTGTAAAATGAGAAGGAGGAAGAAATGGCAAATTCCTCTAATATCTTTGCCAAGAAAATCCCAAATGGAGTCACAAAGAATTGAACTCAACTGAAACAACTGAACAACATTCTCACTCATGACGGAGGGAAGCACAAAATAGGAGGAAGACCCTCCCCCTCCTAGAAGCAGGGTTCCTCCCCAGGCATATGAAAACCCCCCATTGTCTCTTTTCATCCTTAGAAAACTCTGAATTAGGTGCTATTATTGTCTGAATTTTTCATTTAAGGGAACTTAGATTCAGCAAGGTTAATTGAATTATTGTCAGAGGTAAATTTTAAGTTTGACTCGAAGTTTCTGTGGTCTAGTCTTGCCACCTACTCAAGATCTTATAGAATTTAAAAGTAAAAGCTAGGTTAATGCAGGTCAAGTTTAAATCTAGGCCTTCTCATTTGGTATGTCTTGGAGGCTTTCTCACCAGCTTGCATACAGTAAGAGATAACAACTTACTGAGATAATTTTCCCCAAACACTTTACTTTACTTTATTCCACCCATCTCCTTTTTATGACAATTCAGAATAACACTAAGTAAAGCAATTAGAAACAAACAGCAGCTGCTTTTGATATTACAATGGTTCCATTCAGAAGCTATTGTTTTTGTAATTTTCTGCTTTTCATATAAAATTGTTTGTCTGTCTTGCTTTTTCTTTATTCTATAATTTCAGAAATAATCTGCAGTTTGTTTTCTTCAGTATGTAAGGCTCCAGATATATACTACTTCCCCGGCCTAGACAAATGTGAGATTGCTCATAATGTATGTAAAGGGCTTTGTAAATTGTAAAGCACTTTATACATATTTTTATTATTCTTATAAAGAGAATATGATGAGATGATTTGTAGCCTGATACAAGATGTTGCAAAGCCACTGCGGGTAAAAATTGTGTCTAGACTGGGTATCAGTAGGAAGATTAGTGGTTCTTAAAGTGAGGTCACAAAATACATAGATAGATTTCAGAGTGTCCATTTGCATGAGAAAGATTACATCTTTATTTTCACTAAATTCTTACTGAGAGTTAGCGTTTCCTTCCATTATAATTTGGAAAAATGTAACATAATTCTGAGAAAGTCATCCATATACTTCATCCAACCTGCTAAAAAGTGTTCCATGACACACACCAAAAGGTTCATAGACACAAGTGGGGGAGAGTTTTCCTAGAATCTGAGCAACCAGTTTTCTGTAGTAGCTACTTAATAAGTATTTATCATTGAATGAGTCAGAGTAAAGACAGTATTTTTTTTCAATGTTTCTATGGCAATGAAAACCCTACAGATGTCACTTAATAAGCCAAAGTCTTCTTGTACCTAGATTAATCCCTGATTGGAAGATATGGATACAGATATGCATTAATTCTTCTGGGCCACTAGGCAATAATTTAGAGTGTTGATGGAAAGACATATTGAATACCACCCTCTAAGACAGTAGTAGGATAAAATTAATGCCAGAAACAAATGGGAAAAAAATGATGAGGTGAGGCAAAATAATTGTCATAATAAATTGTGTATTTTCCTATTCACAGAGATCAAATACATACTTTAGAAGACTGAAGAAGGCATTTAATAAGCAATATCTAGGCTTCTCAGCAAGAATTTACACAGCTTTCACAGACAGGATACAGTTTTGAGCACCAATTCTCAACCTGTGAGTCACGACCCCTTTGGGGTTGAACAACCCTTTCACAGGGGTCACAGGGGTTGCCGAAGACCATTGGAAAACACATATTTCTGATGGTCTTAGTAAACTCCTCTATCTGTCTCCAGGCAGGTCTGCCCACATGCAGACATGCCCATATATGACTATTAAAGGGTCATAGCTTTAGGAAGGTTAAGAAACACTGGTTTAGATAGTAGAGGACTCTGGCTTATTTTACAAGATGTCAAGTTTGAGCTGAAGAAGAGTTCTCCTTCTAGAAGGTTATTTTACCATTTGCTTGATTGTTTTGGAGTGATTATGAGTTTCTCTATTTTTTTTCTCACTTAATTTCCATTTATGATCTGTTGGGAACACCTGCAGAAAGACAGAAGTAACATTGATCTTGCTAACTTTAATCTACCAGCAGTTGTAGGTTCTTTTGTTCCCTGTTTCTTTAATGAATCTCTGATATTACCAATCAAAAAGGGTTTCTGATATTTTGTTTGCTCAGTTCTTTCTTCCTTACATCTGACTGTGCAGGTGGGGATATATTCAATGTGTATTTTGATGGAATACATTTTCAGCAACAAACATACATCCTCTATGCTTTCCTATCAGAGCTTCTCCATGGTACTAAAAGCAATATATTTTAGTTTCTTTGGATCACTCTTGTAGCATTATTATAACATACTTTGATACTTCAATGAATCCTAAAGAGTACTAGATGGTTTGGTAGAGCATTTGACCTGGAATCAGGGAGTCCTGAGCTCAAATTTTGCCTCAGATACTTTCTAGTTTATCCTGGGCACCTCTGGTTGCCTTATCTATAAAACTGGGATAATAATAGTAACTGCCTCTCAGGTTTGTTGTCTGGATAAAATGTAATAATATTTGTAAAGCACTTCACAAGCCTTACTGTGCTATATAAATGCTAGCAATTATTATTATCTTTTGATATTAATACTCCCTTCATATCTACAGATTGCGTTCCATCCATGTCTTTTCCTTCTGTGTTATTCTTGTGAAGTCCTCCCACGTTTTCCAAAGAAGTTCAAGACAATGTATTCAAGGCCTTAGTTTAAGTCATTAATATGCCCTGAATTTCAGTATAGCACTTCAGATAAGTATTTAACTTCCCTCATTATCACTACACAAGGTCACTCTCCTTTTCTGAGCATATATTTCCCTGATAATGTCTTTTCTATTTCTCATATACAAATGATTATTGATAACATGGTGCCAGCTTGCTTATAATCATCATTGATCTCCAATGCATGTTGAACCATGTTGCAACATACATTTGAAATCAACAAAATGTATTAATGGTAATAGAATTGTAAAGTCAATGCTACTGAAAATTGTTCACCTGAAGCCAGGAAGACTGATAGGGAAGGACTCACCTTTTGATAATGTCATGGGATTAGAGGCCCAGAAGCTTGTTAAAAGGAAGGAAGGTTTGCTGGAAGTTAAAAGACAAGATATTCTTGGGGTGGAGCCAAGATGGTGGCATAGAAGCAGGAGAACTCCATGAGCTCCCCCCCATAACCACCTCAAAAATAATAAAATATGACTCTAAACAAATTTTAGAGCTATAGAGCCCATAAAGTGACTGAGAGAAACACATCTCCCACTGAAGGCAGCCAAGCAGGCAGACAGGAAGTCTCTGTTACAGGGTTCTGGGAGCCGTGCCCAGCCCTGCATGAGCCTGAAGTTTTAGCCCCAGGGCAGCCCCAACCAGCAGGGGCAGGAGTGGCCTTCAGGAGACTGGATCACCATCAGCTCTCGCGGTTTCCAGAAATATCAACCCATAAATGCCAAAGACAAAGTAAAAGGTCAGTAAAGAACTCTGGTAGAATTGGGGAGTGTGGGGGAGAAGAGGAGCAAAGTCCTGCCTCTGCCCCCCAAGCAAGAAGCAGCTGAGGCACTGCGGCCATACACAGCCTCCATGTGGCTGTTTCAGAGCTACTGTCCTGCATATCATAGGGGGACCAAATAACCATTCAGAGGGTAATCACTCTTGCTTAACTTGCCTGGATCTGGATTGTGGTCTTTGGTGGAGGTCCTAGGGTGTGTGCCCAGTGAGCCAGAGCCTGTGGATGGCTGCACAGAGGGCACCCAAGTAATAGCTCCAGCACCTGTGAAAACCCCAGAGATTTGGGACGAAGCTCTCCTCTCTGGAAGCAGAGTTCTACTGTGGCAAAGAGCTTAAAAGTCAAGTAATTGAGTAGCAATGTGAGCAAGCTGAGGAAGCAAAGCAAGCAGAGCAATCAAGCCTTAGATTCCTTTTTGGGGGACAAAAGGGATCAAAGCATGGAATGGGAGGAAGACAACAGTCAGAACTCCTGCACCAAAAGCTTCCAAGAAAAATATGAATTGGTTACAGGTTGTGTAGGAGCTCAAGAAGGATTTTGAAAATCAAGTAAGAGAAGTAGAGGAAAAATTGGAAAGAGAAATGAGACTGATGAAAGAAAATCATGAAAAGAGAGTCAATAACCTGACTGAAGAAAACAACACCTAAAAAAAATAGACTAACTCAAATGGCAAAAGAGGCCCAAAAAGACAAGGAGGAAAAGAATGCCTTAAAAAGCAAAATTTGCCAGATGGAGAAAGAATTTCAAAAACTCACCAAAGAGAATAATTCCTTCATAATTAGATTGGATCAAATGGAAGCTAATGACTTCATGAGAAATCAAGATACAATAGTATCTTGTAATAGTAACAAACAGATCCAAACAAATGAAAAAATAGAAGGTAATGTGAAATACCTCATTGGAAAAACCACTGACCTGGAAAATAGATCCAGGAGAGATCATTTAAAAATTATTGGACTACCTGAAAGCCATGATCAAAATAAGAACCTAGAAATCATCCTTCAAGAAATTCTCAAAGAAAATTGCCCTGATATTTTAAAACCAGAGGGCAAAATAGAAATTCAAAGAATTCACCATTTACCTCCTGAAAAATATCCCAAAAAGAAAACTCCCCAGAATATTATAGCCAGGTTCCAGAGTTCCCAGATCAAGGAGAAAATATTACAAACAACCAAGAAGAAACAATTTGAATATTTTGGAAACACAATCAGGATAACACAAGACCTAGCAGCTTCTACATTAAGGGCTTAAAGAGCTTGGAATATGGTATTTTTGAGGTCAAAGGAGCCAAGATTAAAACCAAGAATCACCTACCCAGAAAAAGTGAGTATAATTCTTCAGGAGAAAATATGGTCATCCAATGAAATGGAGGATTTTCAAGCATTCTTGATGGAAAAAAAACCAGAGTTGCATAGAAAATTTGATATTCAAATATAAGAAGCAAGAGAACTATAAGAAGGTAAACAAGGTAAAGAAATCATAAAAAACTTTTCAAATTTGAACTATTTATATTCCTACATAGAAAAACAATAATTATAACTTTTGAAACTTATCTCAGTATGAGAATAGTTGAAGGGAATGAAAATATTTCTATATAAGAGGGTATATGTGTATATGAATATGTGAGTATGTGTATATATGTGTACAGGTATGCATAGATAGAGGGCACAGGATCAATTGAATAGGAAGGGATGATATTTAAAAAATAAAATTAAGAGGTGAGAGAGAAATATATTGAGAGGAGATAGGGAGAGACAGAATAGGGTAAATTATCTCATATAAAAGAGGTACAATGTTACAATGGAGGTGAAGAACAGGAAGGTAAAAGGGAATGGGTCAACCTTATTCTCATTGAATTTGGCTTAAGGAGGAAATAAAATACACACTGAATATCTTACCCTATAGGAAAGTAGGGGGGAAGGAGATAAGAGAGGAAATGATAGAAGGGAGGGCATATTGGGGGAGAGGTTAGTTAGAAGCAATCACTTTTGAAAAGGGACAAGGTCAAAGTAGAAAATTGAACAAGTGGAGACAGGTTAGGATGGGAAATATAGTCAGTCTTTCACAATATATCCACTATGGAAATGTTTTACATAATTACGTATGTACAATATACGTTTAATTCCTTATATTCCCAGTAAGGGTGTGTGAGGAAGAATCTGGAATTCAAAGTTTTAAAATCAAATGTTCATAAAATAAAGAGAAGATATTCATAAGAAGCAATAAGGCTTCCATAAACCTATGTGCTCAGAAAAAAAGAAGGCATCACCAGGAAAGGTAATAACTACCTTGTATTGTCTCCAATAAAGTCCTACGCAAAACAGAGTGAAAAATTGAAATAATCTGGCTGTCCGTTGCATATTTCCAAAGAATACCTGGAGAACAAATTCTGGAGCTAACAACTAAACACTATTTCCAGGAGAATCAGACCAAGAAACAGGTCCTGGACCATATTCACTGAAGTACCCAGCTCACTGATATTTCACATGGAGGGTCACTACTCAGATATGGAAATTTATGTTGGCAAAAGGGTGCTACCAACGGTGTTTTTTGTTTGTTTTTTTGGGAGGGGCAATTGGGGTTAAGTTACTTGCCCAAGGTCACATGGCTAGTAAGTGTTAAGTGTCTGAGGCTGCATTTGAACTCAGGTTCTCTTGACTCCAGGGCTGGTGCTTTGTATTCACTGTAACACCTAGCTGTCCAGAAGAGCATTGTTAACGATCAGGAGATTTGGAAAATAACTGAAGGTATCAGCTGGTGGTTCCATTACTACTGCTGATTGAAGGAAAGGGTTTCACAATTCAAAAGAAGATTTGAGAAGCGGACAGCTTGTTAAGATGATGGTATTTGAGAGAGGAATTTGGATTTCTGAAAGCCAGCTTAAGTTAATCATAGCCGGAGAGTTGTAACATTTGCAAAACACAAATATCTGATTTGATCTTCTCAGCAACCCTGTGAATTAGTTCCTATTATTATTTCCATTTTACAGATGATGGAATTGAGGCATATAAAGGTAAACTGATTTGCACAGGGTCACAGGTATTAAGAGTCTGAGACTGATTTTATACTTGGGTTTTCCTAACTCCAACTGAAATAATGTAGCAATGATTAACTCCTAGCCAGGGAAATGCCTACCTTTAAGCATCTAACAATGACTTATTTGTTATGAATCTTGCCAATCAAATCAATAGAGTTTCCATTTTAAAGGTAAGGAAAAGGGGGAAAGCTGCATGTATGTCAACCAAGTTAGATGATATAGTAAATAAATACAATTTAGAAAGAAAAATTAAGCAATAAAGATATG
Organism: Pseudocheirus occidentalis; assembly: GCA_028646575.1. Classification (NCBI taxonomy): domain Eukaryota; kingdom Metazoa; phylum Chordata; class Mammalia; order Diprotodontia; family Pseudocheiridae; genus Pseudocheirus; species Pseudocheirus occidentalis. The sequence continues at coordinate 14,270 of JAQQSW010000715.1, forward strand.
CTGATATTCATAAGAAACAAAATCCAAATATATGCTGATACTCCTTATCTCATTTCAATTCAAATGACTATGTGGATACCTCAAGGATTTGTAGTGTGTGATCAAAAGCTTTCTCATATAAACATTTTGTACGTGTAAAAATAGAAAAATCAACATTACCATCTCCTCCAAATGTACAGGATGCATTCCTTCTGTGTCTTTTCATCCAATTTATTTATTCCATGTTCATTAACCATTTATTAAGCATTTGATATATTCCAAACTTTGCAGAGTGCTGTGAATTCTGACTGCAACTCTCATGATCCTTGGAACCAGTATGTATGTTTGTGTACATATAGGTTATATTGTGTGTGTGTGTGTGTGTGTGTGTGTGTGTGAAGAGAAAAAGAAAGAGGGAGAGAAAGACAGAGATAGAGACAGAGAGACAGAGACAGAGACAAAGACAGAGAGAGAGAGAGAGAGAGAGAGAGAGAGAGAGAAAGAGAGAAAGAGAGACAGAGAGAGACAAAGAGAGAGAGAGAGAGACAGAGAGAGACAGAGAGACAGAGAGAGAGAGAGAGAGAGAGAGACAGAGACAGAGACAGAGACAGAGACAGAGAGAGAGGGAGAGAATGCTACATTTCTGGCTCCCTAAATTGATTACTGACTGTAAGAATAATCACCCTATTGATAACTTTTTCTCTTACCTTAGAGGTGAATTTTGCTCAGTATAAAGAGTAATCGCTAAGGATTAGATTGCTTGAAATTCAGTCCATAAATTTAGTAGAATCAAAACCTAAAGGAGTAAAATACTTGAAAGCTTCCTTGAGGGAGTCAGCAGGTATTTTCATCTTCACTTTATTTGATACATTTTTCTTGTGTTTCCAGCAAATTTTTATTTCTCCCCTTTTTGGACATTAGGAATAAAATGTCTATTAAAGTTAGACAAATATAATAGACACAAAGGAACATGCAACATACCAAACTTATTCAGAGCAGAGCCTAAAGGAAAACAAACTCAGCTGTATTTTTTTAACTTCTAGCAACAGCAGAAATGTTCTAATAAAACAAATGGTTGAAACTAAAATTGCATCAGACTATTCCATACTGAGACTACAAAACACACAATAAGATACTCTTCCCTCACCACTTCCATGACTTCAGTGATCACATCTCTGCATCTGACTCCTGATTCAATTAAAATTTATTAAACAGAATTTTTCACAGTACTCTTAGGGGTAGAAACACACAAAGGATATAAACCAAATCTGAAACCAATTCTGCCCTTGAGGAGCTTTTCTTCCTAATAAAGGGCATAGTATATTCTAAAATACAAAAGAATGAGGTAATTTGGAAAAGCTAGAGAATACTAACAATTGGAGCAATCAGGGAACATAGCACATGAACTTAGTCTGTAGGAAGATAAAGATTCTGAACGAGGGAGATAGCGAGGGCATTTTAGGTATGTCAGTAAGCTTGTGCTGATACATAAAGGAAAGAAGCAGAAAACTGAGTTTGGGGGAAACTACAGTTTCAGTTTGACTGACATAAAGGTTGTGTGAGTGTGAGTTATATGGGATAAGATTGTAAAGGGAATTCCAGAAAGACAGTTGAATGAGTGGATTTATTTTAGAGATGATCAAATTTCAATCTTAAAGATTATGAACCTCAGCATTAATGATGTTCTTATAAAAGAGGGTAGAATACAAAGAGTTCATAAATAAATAAAGAGAGAAATATTAAGCACATTATAGATCATAATGGGATAACATTATCATACATAAAGGAAATATAAACAAAAGTCACACAGCTAGAGACTAAATAACTGTAGTCTAAGTAAAGAATGGTTCAAAGAACAAATCATGGAAATAATAAATTATATAAAGAAGGATAACAGTAAGACAATATGAAAAATATATGGGTCCCAAGCAAAGCCTAATTTACTGGAAAATCTGTAGCTTTGAATACATACTAATGAATATTAAAAAGAGGACTGATACATTTAGAATGAATGTATTTTAAAACTGCAAAACCAACAATTTATGCCATTAATCATTGGATTTGTAGTCTCTGTGATTTGGAGTACTTCAGCAGTTTAGATAACAGTCAATCCATAACTTGGGATCTTGTGTGACTATGGTTCCATCTTCCTGTCAGTTGTCCAGAGAGGGTGACCAATGGCTAAGTGTCTCTCTTTAGATCTTTTTGCACTGTATGAATATGAGTGGAGCACATGGATTTGTCATTGCTTGTTCAATGAGCTTCCTAAATGACTGCTTACAGTTTGTTTATAATACCCTTTAAGCTGCTTTTTTTGTATAATTCTCCTAACATGTTGCTGATTATTCATACTCAACATAGATATCCTTCTTTAATTCTTCAAAAAACATATCATTCTACAACTCAAAGACATACCCCATTTACAGAATATTGTAGAAAGAGTTGGACTAAATTATCCCTAAAGTCCCTTCCAGTTCTAATGTCCTTGGATCAGCTTGTAGCTGTAAAATTTATGATTCTAGCATTGTTGGGGGAGGGTGTAATGTGATATTCTTAAAATTTCTATGATTTTATTACATTGTGGAATTCATTCCCATGATATGGAACAAAACTTCTCCATACTTTCTCATCTTGGGAGATTTTGTTTATTGTTTCTATAAAAAATGCCATAGAGAATCTACCCAATTGATTATATTCCATCCCATTGTTTTTCTAACATTTTGGCAGTACTGATTTATTATTTGAGTTGTCATTTTATTGATTCTAATTCTTACTACATGATTGACCTATTGTCTTTTTTCACCATGAACATTCTTTAAAATGCAAGTTGCCACCAGTGACATGCTACAGCCAGCTTTATACTCACCATTCATCCTTCAAATAAATTCACATCCTAAAACATTTATTAAGTGCAAACAGTATCAAGGAACTGGGTGCTAAGCCCCAGAACTTCAAAAGGAAATTGTCCTTGTCTTTAAGGAGTTTACATCAGTCCATTTGTTCTCTGAGCTATTTGTAATTTTCATTCTTCTGAGATTGTGTTTTTTCATGTTTTGCAGCCAGATAGCATCACTGGGATAATATTAGTGTTGGAGAGATGGGCTTTTTCAGCAATGAGCAGTTTGGGATCATCAGAATCACTGTGCACTTTTCCAAATGCATTCAAGCTTGATTTCTTCCTCCTATTCAACTCTGAGCTCAGCTGATTATTCATCTGTAGTGCTTGTCCAAGATACACCTATTAAAGAACTAATTCAATCAACTGCCTGTCCAGTTATTTCTAATAATTTGTGCAACACATTTACTTGGCTTTTTTGGGTACCCGATAGGTAAATAAGAAAGTTAAAATAGACTGCATCCATTAGTAAGCTGCATGTGAATGAGATTGCATATAAAAATGTATAATATTCTAATCATAGACATTTCCCCTCTGACTATATACCAACATGTCATGGACAGGGTGAAACCAGCCCTGGCTGACCTCTGCCTAGGCACTAATCATCCACTGATGAATATTGTGGCAAAGACATAAAACAACAAGAACAGCAACAAAAGCATCTCGTGCAATAGCTTTTAAGACAGCATCTCACAATGAATGAAGTCACAATAGAATTATTAAAGCTTTTTTTTATAAGCATTTTAAAATAATCCAAATATTCTGGGCTAATTAGACCATAACAAACCCCACTGTGAGAACTTGGCCTCAGGCACAGGACAATATCCTTCAGTCTAGTTAGTCACCTTGTAAGTGCATGTGATTGATTAAATGGGGTAGGATTGAAATCTGGGTTATGCTCTGGTAAGGATGGAACACAACAAATTCATGATCACCACTAAAAACAATGATCTGTTGACTACAAATTTGGATATTGATTCAATTCTATTCAGTCTGACAAACACTAGGTATGTTTTCTGCAAGACACTCTATATTGGGGAAAGAAAGACAAATCATAATCACAGTCACCGGTCTCTTGGCTAGTCACTGTCTCCCAAACTCATGAAATATAGACCAAAGTGAGAGACCTTGCTCATACTGAGAACTTTTATTATTTAATAATTTAAATATCGAAAGATCTGATATATGGGACCCACAAAATGAAGATATCACAATACTGGAAGGAATAATGTAGAAAAGCACAATCTTATACCCTTCTTCACAGCCTTGCACCTTGATGGTTGTGCTGTACGTCCTAATACTGAATTCTCTGAAGGGATCCCATCATTCAAATTTGTAACCATATCTTTCTATTGGGTTGAGCCAAGTGCTCTATTTCATGTAATTATGGCTTTGGAGAGTATGAATTTGAATACATGCATTCACTTGAGGGGATTCGTTATTCCCCTGTGTTCTTCAATAAGTCCCTCCTAATGGCTATGTACATCATGTACTGACTTCAGCTTTCACTTGGATTATTGTGGTAGTAATCATTGCCAAATGACTGCTCAGTTAGTAAGCTTTTGCTACTGAATGGTGGAGAATGGGTGGGAGAGAACGATCACCTCTCAAGCCTTCGAAATTAGGCCTTCACAAATTAGGTTAGAAAGCCTCAGGGGAAATATGGAACCTGAATTGAGCCTTACCATTATACATGTATTCTGAAAGGTAGAAATGAGGAAGAAATTCATTTTAGGCTTGAGGGAATGGTTTATGTGGATGCATAGAAGGAGAAGATGGAGACATTAGTCAGGTCATGGCCACTAGTTCCCTCTACTGTTGAATAGGACATAAATTAGCATCATATAAGTATAGAAAGATAGATGGGAGCAAAATTGTAAAAGTTCAGGCTAAGGAGTTTGCATTTTATCTTACAGGCAATAGGGAACTGCTGAGGGTTTTTAAGCAGGAGAGTGGCATTGATAGATATGCTTTAAGAACATAATTTTGGCAGTCAAGTGAAAGATAGATGTAAGATGGAGAGACTGGGAGCTGGGAGACCAATTAGGAGCCTGTTATGATAATCCAGGTACAATATTGTGAGGGCTTACAATAAAGTATTGATTGTACAAGTTCAGAAAAGGGAATTGATATGAGAGATGTTGGAGTAGGATTGAATAGATCTGGCAACTGCTAATATAAATAATATTTATTATAAATAATATAATATAATAATATACATAATAATATGTTAAATAAAATAAATAATAAACAATAGTATAAATAAATAATATAATAATGGTTATAAAATGTAGGCAAGGATCAAAGATAACTCTGAAGCTACAGTTTGGGTAATTGGGGGACATAATGCAGTCAAAAGAAATAGAGAAGTTTAGAATACTAGAAAAACGGATGGAGTCTCATTTTGGAAGAGATATTCGATAGAGAGCTGGGAATCAGGGTTGGATGGGAATCATCTAGCAAGACCTTATCCATGAACCCATAAAAGCTGATGTGAAAACAGAGGAAAGACTCTCATATTAAAAAATCATACATTGCCATATTTTAAGAAAACAAGTTTTTCTTATAATTACATTTCTGAAACTTCAGTTTGAATAAATATCTCATCAAAGTATCTAAAATTATAAATATTCTAATTCCTTTCTTTACTTTCCTTCCACGAATTTTTGTCTCATTTTTCTTTTATTAAACTTTTAAATTTTCCTTAAAGTAACATAATTATATATATTTCCCCATTGTTTTCACTGTCTTCTAATCTTTAGCTTTTGCTATAAAAGTTATATATTTAAACATTTTGGATTCCTCTTTCACCATCACTTCCAACAAAATTTCTATAGACATTATCATAAAAGATATGAGTTGGAAGGACCTTTATAGAAAATCTAGAAACTATATGGAACCTGCTCTCCAACATTCCTGAGAGACAGTCATCCATAAATTTTCTGCTGGAAATCTTCCAGTAGTACTGAATACACTTGTCAGTAAGTCAATCAATGCCCCAAACAAATGAAATAGCAAAGAATGTTTTTCCCAAAGTCAAACCAAAATCTTTCTATCTATTTCCACCCATTTTTTCTGGTTCTATTCTCTGGGGTCAAGTAAAACAAGGTTAATATTACCTCCTTCCTCCCACAAGTATATGCTGTAGTAGGAAGGGCACTGGAAATGCAATCAGTAGAACTGGATAAAATACTTATTTTACCATTTACCACTTGTATGTTCTTAAATAGATCTTTCAGCTCCTCAAGCCTTCAGTTTCCTTAGCCAACAAATGAGATGGTTATGTTTTATAATTTTTAAGATACCTGCTGGTGATAACAATTGCTGATTTTGAGAAATTCTTGTTTTTTTTTTCCTTCCCCAAGAAGTCTCATCTCCAGAATAAACATACCAACTTCCTTCAATTTATCTTTATAAGAGAGATTCTATTTCAGGTTCATCCACCAACTTGTTCTTCCTTCTCCAAATACTGCCTATTTTTGAGTGACTAAGTCATTTTGACTATTACAAATATGAAAATTAATTACAAAGGACATGTGAAGGAAGACATTATCTGTATCCAGAGAAGGAATTGATAAATACACTTGTATTTATGTATAGAACGGCTCTCTCTCCCTATCTATTTGAGTCTAATGGTAGCCATCTTTGGGAAGGAAATGAAAAAAGGAAGCTGTGTGATAACTTTATTATATATTTAAAAGGAATAGCAAGTTATATATAATAGATTAGCAGCTTCAAATATAATCATATTTTTTCTATTCTACTATATTATAGAAATGCTTATTTTATTTCTTAAGTTCAGAATTAAATAAAATGAAAAAAATTGATACAACTTATTTTGTCAAAGTTTTCTTCCTAAAATTTCAAAAATGGATTGAAACAAGATATTGTGAGACTGAGACAGAAGATATCAAAATAATAATCTTTGTTCTAGATAAAATTCTTATTTAATAGCATTCTGTGAATCACAATTTTAGGTCATCTATAAATTTTGACTAAGCTTTTGATACTCTAAATATAAGATATTTGAACAGTAAGCAAGTGGATATGCTGTAGGAAATGAGTCATACTGATGTTGAAATGCTTGCTATAAATGAAACCAGAAAAGTAAAGGAAGTTTCAAATATTGACAAAGATGACTTGCAGATTCTCCTTTGAGAGTCAAAAGAATAAGTTGATATAATTAATTTTGTTATATAGTAAAAGGCAACAGGACGTTTTAATTTGTAGGATATTTAGAGATCTCATATTAAAGTATTTGTGATAAATATTTGCACAAAAACTTGTGTGAAATTTCACTCATTGCAACTTATGCAACAATATCTATTGCAAAGAAGGAGATAGAGGAATTCTATGAAGAACACAGGCCCTTCGAATCGAATAAACAGGGCAGCTAGGTGGCACAATAGATAAAATGCTGGGCCTGGAGTCAGAAAGACTCATTTTCCTGAGTTCATCTGGCCTCTGACACTTACTAGCTATGTGACCCCATGCAAATCATTTAACTTTAGTTGCCTCACTTTCCTTGCTTGTAAAATGAGCTAAAGAAGGAAATGGCAAGCCACTCCAGTATCCTTTTCAAGAAAACCCCAAATAGGTCCATAACTGAAACAACTGAACACCAACAATTAGATTAAAAAAATAATTACCTGTTGACTTCAATGGGAGGATAGGCATGGGAGTATTGTTAAAAATGTGTTGTATGACATATTTGATGTCCAATAAATGAGAGAGCTTGAAAGCCTATGGACTATATAAAAGTCTCACACCAACATATGAATACTTTTTCAACTTCTTTCAAGAGAGTTGGAAGGTGTTAGACCTAACAAATGTCAAATAAGAGCACATTTTTTGGAAAAGTGATATTATTTCAACTGAACAGAAATGACTGATTACTGATAAAGGAGTCATTACAGAATCTGAGCCACCTGTAAAGTCAGACCATTGTCTTGTTAGAGCAAAGGTCTGTAATACAGCTCTCTCTCTCTCTCTCTCTCTCTCTCTCTCTCTCTCTCTCTCTCTCTCTCTCTCTCCCCGTCTTTTAAAGTGGCTGCCATATACAGTTCAATCAACTCCAACCTGATTTATTTTAAAAGCCATTTGTGATGATAATTGGAAATAGAGCAACACTACTTCTAGAGGAAGTTTAACCAAAAAAAAAGACCAGAAGTACAATGTAATTAAATCAAATACATACTGTTTGTGCTGATGGTTTTGATGACCTTTGACTTCTTTTTCCTTTTCAGATAGATTGAATTTATTTTTGTACTCAAAATTGCAAACATATTATGTATAATTTGCTATTCCTTTTAAATACATAATGAAGTTATCATGTAAGTTTTTTCCTTTTACGCCCCCCCCCCCACACGTAAAATTATTCTAGACATACTTGTATTTACCAGATCTTTCCTTGGATGCAGATTGAATCTTCTTTCATATGTCCTTTGTAGTTAATTAGGGGATTTATACTAGCCAAAATGAATTAGTTGATGCTCAAAGGGCTATAAATAATTGCATACCTTTTGACCCAGTAATACCACTTTTGGGGTTGTATTTCAAAGAGATCATAGAAGTGGGAAAAGGATCCATATGTACAAAAATATTTATTGCAGCTCTCTTTGTGGTGGCAAAAACCTGGAAACTTAGTGGATGCCCATCAATTGGGGGATGGCTGAACAAGTTATGAATATATATGAATGTAATGGAATACATATGTGAATGTAATGGAATACTATTGTGCTATAAGAAAGGGAAGGAGATGGACTTCATATTTACCTGGAGAGGCTTATACGAATTGATGCTAAGTGAGAAGAGCAGAACCAGGAAAAATTTGTACACAGTCACAGATACATCATATGTGTGACAACCAACCTTGATAAACTGGACTCTTCTCAGCAACACACAGTTAAAAGTCAACTCTACAAGTCTCAGAATGGAAGGAGATATCTATACTCAGAGAAGGATCTAGAAAGACCAGAGTTTAAATGGAGACTGAAGCAACCCATGCTATTGTTCGTTTCCATGTTTGGCTTTGTTTCTTTTTTCCCCCCTCCACCCCCATTATTTGCTCCATTAATTACAGTGCTTCTGTACAACCAGACTATTGTACAATGTAAAAGTGTTAGCAGATCCCATACATGATTGTACACCACCATTGGGGAGGGGGGGAAGAAGGGAGGAGAGAAAATCTGAAACTCAAGTGATTCTGTAACTGAATCTTATAAACTAAAAGTAAATAAAGTAAATAAATTAAAAAATTAATTAATTGTTCAAAGTTGTTTTTAAAACAATATTGCTGTTACTATAGACAATATTCTTTTGGTTTTGCTCATTTTACTTTTCATTAACTTGTATAAGTCTATCCATGTTTTTCTATAATCAATAAACTCATCATTTCTTTTTTTTAAGGGAAGGGAATGCTAAAAAAAGTCTTTATTAACCATTAAAAAACAACTACATTGAACATTTTTCAGAAGTCTCTTTTCTATTTGAAACTAATGTTTCTCTATTTTATTTTGAAATATTCATTCATTCATTTATTTATTTTTAGTTTTCAACATTCATTTCCACAAGATTTTGAGTTACACATTTTCTCCTTGTCCTTCCCCTACACCCCACCCTAAGATAGCAAGCCTACTGAATACTCTTTCCCCCAGTCTGCTCTCTCTTATATCCACCCCTGTCCCCTCCCCAAACTTTCTAGTAGGGCAAGAAGGATTTCTATACCCCAGTGCCTGTATATCTTATTCTCCAGTTGCATGTAAAAACATTTTTTAATATTTGATTTTAAAACTTTGATTTCCAGATTCTTATCCTTCTTCCCTCCTCACCCACCCCCCACTGGGAAGACAATTCATTCAACATAGGTTATACATGTGTAGTTATGCAAAACATTTCCGTAGCAGTTATATTGTGAGAGACTAACTATATTTCCCTCCATCCTATCTCACTCTGACCTTATTTTATTTTCTCTTTTGACCCTGTTCCTTTTCAAAAGTGTTTGCTTCTAACTACCCTCCTTTCTATCATCTCCCCTCTTCTTCTCCCCTACTTTCCTGTAGGGTAAGATACCCAATTGAGTGTATATGTTATTTCCTCCTTAAGTCAAATTCAATGAGAGTAAGGTTGACCCATTTCCTTTCAGCTTCCTGCTCTTCCCCTCCCTTGTAACAGTTTTCTCTTGCCTCTTTTATATGAGATAATTTACCCCATTCTATCTCTCCCTTTCTACTTCTCCCAATGTATTCCACTCCCACCTCTTAATTTTATTTTTTAGATATCATCCCTTCATATTCAACTCATCTTGTGTCCTCTATGTATACATGTACAAACACATACACAAACTCACATATATATTTATACACATACACCCTCCTACATACACACACACACGTACATATTTCCTTCAACTCTCATCATACTGAGAAAAGTCTCATGAGTTACAATTATTGTTTTTTCCATGTAGGAATGTAAATAGTTTGACTTTTATAAGTTCCTTATGTTTTCTTTTTCCTGTTTACCTTTTCATGCTTCTCTTGCTTCTTGTATTTGAAAGTCAGATTTTCTGTTCAGGTCTTTTTTTTAATCAAGAATGTTTGAAAAACCTCTATTTTATTGAATTGCCATATTTTCTGCTGAAGAATTATACTCAGTTTTGCTGGGTAGGTGATTCTTGGTTTTAATCCTTCCTCCTTTGACTTCCAGAATACCATTTTCCAAGCCCTTTGATCCATTAATGTAGGTCTTGTGATATCCTTATAGTGTTTCCACAATATTGAAATTGTTTCTTTCTGACTGCTTATAATATTTTCTCTTGGACCTGGGAACTCTGAAATTTTTTTACTATAGTATTCCTAAGAGTTTTGTTTTGGAATCTTTTTCAAGAAGCAATTGGTGAATTCTTTCCGTTTCTATTTTGTCCTTTAGTTCTAGAATGCCAGGGAAATGTTGCCTCATAATTTCTTGTAAGTTGGTGTCTGGACTCTTTTTTTTTGATAATGGCTTTTAGGTAGTTCAATCATTTCTAAATGATCTCTCCTGGATCTATTTTCCAGGTCAGTGGTTTTCCAAATGAGACATTTCACATTGCCTTCTATTTTTAAAATTTGTTTTATAGCGTCTTGATTTCTCATAAAGTCAATAGCATCCATTTGCTCCAATATAATTTTAAAGGAATTATTTTCTTCAGTGAGTTTTTGAAATTTCTTTTCTATCTGGATAATTCTGCTTTGTAAGGCATTCTTTTCCTCATTGGCTCTTTGGACCTCTTTTGCTACTTGATTTAGTCTGTTTTTTAAAGTGTCATTTTCTTCAGTCAGATTGTTGACTCATTTTTATAATTTTCTTATGTCATTCTCATTTCTCTTCCCAGTTTTTCCTCCACTTCTCTTACTTGATTTTCAAAATCCTTCTTGAGCTCCTCCATGGTCTGTGACTAATTAACATTTTTCTTGGAAGGTTTTGATGCAGGAGCTTTGACTTTGTTGTCTTCTTCTAATACCATATTTTGATCCTCTTTGTCCCCCCAAAATGATTCTATGGTCTGATCGTACTACCTCTGTTTGCTTATCTTGACAACCAATTACTTGACTTGTGAGCTCTTTACCATGGTAGAACTCTGCTTCCAGAGTGGAGAGAGCTGTGTCCCAAATTGCTGAGGTTACCAGAGCTGTTGCAGAGCCATGAGGAAAGTGCCCTCTCTATAGCCACCACAAGCTCTGGCACACTAGCATTACTCAACCCAGGACCACCTCCCAAGACTGCAACCCAGATACAAGCAGGTCAAAGCAAGAGCAATTACCCTCTCAATGCTCACTTGGTCCTCCTAAGATCTATAGGCCAGGAACTCTGGAGGCAGCTGTAGGGCAGCAGCTGCAACCTCTGTGCCTCTGCCACCTCTTGCCCTGGGGTTAGGGGATATACTGAACTCTTCTCTCACTCAGTTCCAACAGAGTTCCCAGTGACCTTTTACTTTTTCTTTTGCATGTATGAATTGAGAAGTCTGGAAACCACCACAGCTGCTTGTGATTCACCTTCCTGAAGTCTGCTCTGACCTGTCTTTGCCACTGGTTGGGGCCGCCCCAGGTCTGGCCCCATGTGGCTAACACAGGACTATGCTTTGTCTCCTAGCTTGGTGTAACAGTCTCTTCCTGTTGGTCTGCCAGGCTGTTTTCAGTGGGATATTTGTTTCTCTCTGTCAGTTTGTGGGTTCTGTAGCTCTAAAATTTGTTTACAGTCATATTTTACAGGTATTGGAGGTAGTTGGAGTGGGAGCTCAGTAAGTTCCTGCTTTTACCCTGCCATCTTGGCTCCACCCTGAACTCATCATTTCTTATTTTACAATAGTATTCCATCACAATTATATGTCATAACTTGTATAGTCATTCCTCAGCTGATGGGCATCCCTGTAATTTTTAGTTCTTTGACCTCACAAAGAAAGCTGCTATAAATTTTTTAGAACATATAGATTCTTTTTCTTTAGTTATCTTTAAAAATAGATCTAGTATTAATGGGTCAAAAGACAGTTCAATAACTCTTTGGGTATAATTCCAGCTTGCTCTTCAGAATGGTTGTATAAATTTACTATTCCACTGACAGTGAATTAGCATCTCAGTTTTTCCACATCCCCTCAAACATTTGGCACTTTCTCCTTCATTCATTTTAGCCAGTATGGTAAGTGTAAAATGATATCTCAAAATTGTTTTAATTTGCATTTCCCTAATCAACAATGATTTAGAGCATTTTTTCATATTACTATTATTTTGATTCCTTCAGTGGAAAACTCTATCCTTATCCTTTTATTTATCAATATCAATATTTATTTATCAATCAGGGAATGACTGTTATTCTTATAGATTTGACAAAGTTCTTTATATATTTGAGATATGAGACTTTTATCTGAGAAAGTGTGTATAAAATTTCCCTGCAATTTTCTGTTTTCCTTCTGATCTTGGCTGCTTTTTATTTTATTTATGCAAAACCTTTTTATTTAATATAGTTGAAATTATCCATTTTATATCTCACACTGCTCTCTGTCTCTTGTTTATGCATAAATTGTTAACTTTTCCATAAGTCCAATAGGTAATATTATCCATGTTCTTCAACTTTTTCTTGTAATCTTTCTCTTTATATCTAGATATACATTTTGACCTTATCTTGGTAAATGGTGTAAGATACTGGTTTAATGGATGGCCTTTGATTTCAAAGCATCGGAAGGAGGCAGCATGATTCCAAATGTTTAGGAAATTATCTCAGTACTTATTACCTAAAACAAAATATCAATTACTAGAGGGACATATATACATTTTTCCTATCTGAAGAAAAATTTATGAAAAATAGCCTACACTCATAATGATATCCTTGATGAAGGCACAGGAAGAAAACAAGACAGCTTCCAATATTTTACAACAGACTACTTCTATCTAGTACCAGCTATGTGGTGCAGTGAATAATGTTGGGCCTGAAATGAGGAAAATTCATCTTCATGAGTCTACTTCTGGCCTTTGACACTTACTGACTATGTGACCCTAGGGAAGGCACTTAGCTTAGTTTGCCTCAGTTCCTCATCTATAAAATGACCTGGAGGAGGAAATGGCAAATCATTCCAGTATCTTTACCAAGAAAATCCTCAGTGTGGTGAAGAAGAGTCAGAGTACTGAATAACAATGACTTATATCTTGTCAAAGAGCTGAATAAAATATTACAGACTAAAGAACTTACTGTGATTTTTGTTTTGTTGAAGTTAAAAAAATGCACGTGATTTAATACAGTGATCATCACTTAAAGAACATCCAAAGGACAATGGAAATTTTCAGGATTACAATGATCCAAATGCAAAACATTGCCAAAGAAAAATGTAGAACAGAAGTGGGGTACAGAATGACATCAGGGATGTATCTTGGGGGGAAAACATGAGCCAATCATGTGGAAAGAATGAAATATAACCATTGGACAGCATTTATGTTCCACTGTAATCTAAATTAATACACTAGGGTACTGGGGAGGATTCAGTGGTGAACTTATCAGAGGATATGGGTGAGTACCACCCACAGAAAGAGAAGACATGAATATGTTGTGATCTGTATATTAGAGGCAGCCCACATCAAGGAGTGAAATCACAGATCCATCAAAGTATTAAATAAAGAGGGCATATTAACTTATTTGGCTGTTGGCTCCCAGTTAGTTTGTATTTAACTAAAATTCACAGGTGGTTCATCATTTTATTTCTATGTGAGCTGATATCTAGACACTTGAGCTCATCCTGTTCTTGTAATATTGTATGTTAGATTCTGAGTAGAAGTATTTTCACTTGTTTCTATTGATTTTCCTTTTATTTTGGCCCATTTTACTGGCCTGGCATAATATTTTGGATTTTAATTCTGCAATCTAATATGATGACTATCCTTCAAAATTTGTGCCATCTGCAAATTTGACAAGTCTGCCATCTATGCCTTTATCCAAGTCATTGATTTTAAAATGGTGAGAAGAACTGGTCCAAGGACAGAATTCTGAGGCATTTCTCTAGAGGCCTCCTTCCAGGTTGACATTGATCCATTAATTACTGCTCTTCAGGGATAGTTATTCAACCAGTTCTGAGTCAAACTAACTGTAGTTTCATTTAGCTCACATCCATCCATTTGGTCCCTAAGGACATGTGAATTTTGCAAATCCTGTGGTGCTGATATCTAAAAAATCCTCCTGATTTTTTACCCTAGTAATTGTATCAAAAAGGAAAATGAGGTTAATCTGTAATGAATTGCTCTTGATGGACTCATACTGGTGCATAATTATGGCTTGTCTCATTCCTAAGTGTTCACAAACCACCCCTGGTATAACTGAGTCTAGAATTTTGCCAAGAAATACATGCACACATGCATATGTACATGTGTATATCACATACATTTATTAATTTCTCTAGCCTTGCAGGCTAGAGAATTTATTTTTTATCCATTTATTTTTATTTATTTGTCTATTTGTTTATTTATTTATTTATCCATTTATTTATTTATTTATTATTTTATCCATTTATTCTCCCTTTACCTGTTGCATCATTCTCTTTTCTGTTTGTTTTATACGTTTGACCAGTTCTAGCAACTTACATATTCATAGGCTTTGCTCTTATCCCAGAGATACTGCTATCATTCCATTCACAATTGCAATTTTTCTCTTTTCCATTAAAAAAAAATAAGATACAGTAAATTCTCAGTAGGTAAAGCTCATCTCCTTCCTCCTTCCTCACCCTTGTCAGATTGGAGAAGTGGACTATAAAGTTTTGTTGTTACTGCTGTTTGCTATATTTTTGCTATTCTGAGACTTAGCATTATGGTGATTCTCAGTCCCTGAACCCATTCCATTTCTATCAAACAGGCACTATTATGCCTATCCTGAAATCTCATACTGTTTTCAATGAACCTTTTTGGTTTTGTTAATAAGAAACCTTATCTTTGGCATCATCAATTTGTCCCAGTTTTTGTTACTGGCAGTTTATTCAAAAAGAAAGTCAGCCAACAAACATTTATTAAGCACCTACTATGTGTCAGGCATCAAGCTAAGTACTGCAGATATGGAGAAAGACAAAGGACAATCCCTGACTTCTAGGAGCTTACAGTCTGATCAGAGAAGATTAATAGATAAAAGGAAGCTAAAAGAGAGGAGGAGGAGAAAAGTACTTAGTATTGGGTGGGGGAGGGAGAAGAATAATGAACAAATCCAGAGCAACACAACCAGGTGGAAAATGAAGAGATGGCTGGACCAGGAAGGAATTATCTGCTCTCTCCCCTCCAGTGAGAAAAAGAGTGGGGTTGGGGGTAGTGGTGCTGATGAGATATGGTTTGCAGGGCTGAACTGATCTTGCAGAATGAAGAGGAGGCATGATAGAGGAATTAGGAGGAGTTCAGTAGGGTGGGAAATGAAGAAGTAGTAATATTTACCTTCAAAGTCATCCATTTATATTTTATAATGATGGCATCCTGAGAATTTTATCTTTGAAACTTTTGATTTCCTTTTTAGGTTTTAAGGCTTTATATACTATTGTGCCAACTTCTCCACAGCTTTTTCAGAAGCTGGTCTTTTCTGTTTTCAAAGGACTTTTCTTTTCAACCTAATAGTTTTCCTGGAAATTTTTCAGCATACTAAGGTAGGAGAGAAAGATAAAGCCCCTCCACTGGTTATTATCCTTATGCCTTGTGTTGAAACACAAACCTATAAAAATGTCAAAAAAATTAAGTTGATCATAATAACATCTTTAAAATGTACCAAGTGCTTGACATATATTATTTCTTCTGAGTCTCACAACCATCCCACAAGGAAAGTATGAAACTGATTATTACTATTATTTTACAGATGAGAAAATTGAGGTTCAGAGAGAATAAGTGAGTTGTCCAGGAACTCTCAACTACAAAATATTAGAAGCATAATTTCAACCTAGCTGTTTTTGGAGCCAATGCCAGAATTCCCTACTATGCCATACTCTCTCACACCTAGCTTCCCTTTTTCCTGTGACAGGTTGTGTGTGTGTGTGT
>JAQQSW010000716.1:0-30638 GCA_028646575.1 Pseudocheirus occidentalis
AAGAACCAGGCTGAGAAACTGTTGTGAGTCTGAGAGGGATCCCTGCGTGAGGGATCCTGTTCTGTTTGTGAAGGCTTGGGAATGTGGGTGTCCGCTGCATTGACTATATGCATCAACTTTGTGACCATTATAATGACTTTGGCTTTCTGGTTTTGGAACTTGTCCTTCTGGTTTTGGGACTCAGTGTTATGGTTTCTGAATAAAGACCTTGGTTCTGCCTTCCATGTGGAGAGTTTGCTATATTTTGTGATCCAAAACTACACCAATATATTCATAACCATCATGGGTGTTGTGAATATCTCATTATTGATACAGGAAGGCAAATGACTGGGGGAAAAAACCTTATTAAACCAAACTTTCAGTAGTTTTTGGATTTTGAATCTTGAGTGCTGCATACAGATAGTGGAAAATATGATGTTTTCTCCTGTAGTCTTTTGCTTATTGATAGAAGTTTACAACCAGGATAAAAAGTTCTTGGCCATGGATATGCCTGGCTTTCCAGAAGGTGCTGCTTTAGTTAGTTATATACATTATAGACACATTTGGAGTGAAATATAAGGGTGTGTGTGTGTGTGTGTGTGTGTGTGTGTGTGTGTGTGTGTGTGTGTGTGTGTGTGTGTAAGTGTAAAATGAACGCTCTGTATTAAGGCTGGTATGGAAACCAGCTTAGTTGAGTCTTGAAAGCAGCCAGGGACTCTAGGAGACAGACGGGTGAGGGAAGGGGATAAGCGTTTATGTAGCACCATGTGCACTGTGTGCCAGGCACTGTGATAAATGCTTTTTCCAAGTCACAACCACCCTGTATGATAAGTGCTAGTGAGGAGACAGAGGCAGATAGAAGTTAATCGACTTGCCCGGGTTCACATAACTAGAAAAGTATATGAGGTTGGATTAGAACTCTAGTCTTCCTGACTCCAGCTTAGTACTATATGCCCGACGCCTCGGGTGGACAGGAGGTGCAGCTGGGAAGGAGCCAAGACGTGTGTACTAGAAGATGGGGGTTACAAGAAGAAAATGAAAAGGGAGTTGTTAATGATGGAATGGGGGTTCTAGAGGGTCCAGTGTTAGCTGCAGGAATTGGCAGACAAATCCAGATTAGGATTTCATTGGGCTAGAGTCGAGGTAGATGGGATGAGGAAGCAGACAGCAATTTCAATATTATATTCAGTATTAGTATTGGATGGGGCCAGAAAGCTCAGTGGTCTTCTTGCCCATCTGGAAACCTAGCAAGGAAGTCAGAGGCAGCAGTATTGGCCCAGCTTCCCTCCTTATTAGATTGGCTGATGTGTGGAAATCTTTTAGTGAAAGACAGAAATGCTTCCCTTTGCCCACCGTGGTATTGATACTCCTGAAAAAGGATCAAGTTAGACTTTTCAAATGACTTTTTCTGTTTTTGGCTTTTCTTTTGGTGAAAGCTAAGTGCATCGTTGTTCTTTGGATAGTAACTAACTTGCCTTTTTCTTTGTCCCGAGCTGTACCAAACAGGTTATGTCTGTGGTCTAAGGTAGGGCAGAGTGGGGACAAGAAAAATAAATCTGAAGTTATGCTGAGAAAGCGTCTAAAATGTCTCTCTCCTTTGGTCCACAGCTCACAGTGCTAGGCATGTACCCCTAAGAAAGCCAAAGACAGTTAGAAATATCCATATGTTCCAAAATATTGTTAGAAGCCCTTCTTGTGGAAGCATAGAAACAGAGTAGATGCCCATCACTTGGAGCAGTGGTTCTCAACCTTCCTAATGCCAGGACCCTTTAATACTCGTATGTGGGTGTATCTGCATGTGGACAGACCCGCCTGGAGATGGAGAGAGGAGCTGCGTCTCGGTTCCTAAGACCATCAGAAATATGTTCCGATGGTCTTAGGTGACTCCTGTGAAAGGGTTGTTCGACCCCCAAGGGGTGGCGACCCACAGGTTGAGAACCGCTGAATTAGAGAGAATGGCTGAACAAGCATGAGTATAAAGGGATGTTACTGCACAAAGAAAAGGTTGATATGAAGAGAAATAAAAAGAAGCATGGTAAAACATCTGGACTGATACAGAGTGAGGCAGGCAGAAACAGTCATTGCAACAGTATAAATGGAAAGAAAAGCAAAAAATTGAAAATGCACAATTGAACCAGTCATCCAGACTTGGCTTTGAAAAAGAAATGAGAATATATGTATTTGCCCCCTTTAAAAAGGTAGGAAACTCAGGGAATGGATCATTGCATAAAATTTTGGGTCTAGCTGATATGTTGGTTTGTTTTACAGAACTACCTTTTGTTCCTCTTATCAACCATCCTTCCCTCCCCCAACCCCCCAAAAAAGGAATGACTCTGGTTGGGGGAAGACTTTATTTGAAAATTTAAAAGATTAACAATAAAAAATGTTTAATTTAAAATTATAGTTCCTGTCTTACAGGAACTTATGTCATCATGGTGAAATATAATTTGTAAATCTAGTTTATTTTGGATGTGAAAGAAGATGATTAGGGTGTTGTTACATTATGGCAGAGAACTCTGGAATAATGTTTAATTTAATTGGTCAAAATAAGATGATCGTGATTGTCACTAAGATCCTGTTTCTCCGTTCTTGGGTAGGTAATGGATATACTTCATTCTATGGGACCAACGACTGTAGTTATTACCAGTTCCAACTTACCAGCTTCTTCAGGCAACAACTACCTGATTGCTCTGGGAAGCCAGAGGAAAAGTAAGTCATGTTATTAACCCGTTCTCTAACCTAATATAGCTCTTCTAGTCTCCTCACTGTAAGAGAACATCAGTGTGGACGTGTCTAAAATGAGCAATCAAAGAAAGCATTATCCCAACTGTACAGGCTATCCCAAAAGTCTTAGTACAGGTTTAAGATTTAATAATTTCAGAAGTATAAATGCTACAGATTTGGAAAGTGCTTAGCAGAGGAACTGGCACATAGTAGGCGCTCTATAAAGCCTCCTTCCTTCTTTCTTTTATTCAAGATATAAGATACAGTTGTGGCCAAAAAGACCAACAAAATTCTGAGTATTGTGAAGAAGAAGTGTTGAAAATGAGGAAAACCAAAATTATGGAGGGGATGAATGGACTTAGATGAAGATTGATTTATAAACTTCAGACTTTAGTTTGAAAAGGAAAACAGGTTGAGGGAATTATTATTCTGTATTATAATTTTATATAATCATTAGGGGTATGGCTATGGTGATCGTCAAATGCTAAGAAGAATTTTAAGACATGTTAAAAAGTATAGAGCCTTTTATACAGAAAGTATTAATTGGGGTGGCGAGGTGGTGCAGTGAATAGAGCACCGGCCCTGGAGTCAGGAGGACCTGAGTTCAAATCCGGCCTCAAACACTTGACACAAAAAACTAGCCGTGTGACTTTGGGCAAATCACTTAACCCCTATTGCCCTCACAAAAAAAGGCAAAAAAAAAAAAAAAAGTATTAATTTTATGGGACTTATTATTCCAAGAACAAGTGTGGGCTGAAAAGAGGCTCAAGGAGGATTTAAACACATTTCCAAAATAACCAAGAGAAGTTACAGATGTGAGGGGAACCATTCTTTCCCATCAAGTCAGATCACAGATTCACAGCTGGAAAGGACTATAGGGACCCCCTAAGCCAACTCCATCCTTTTATTGATGAGGAGGCTGAACCCTAGTGAGGTTCATAACTTGCTGATGAACCTACGGGTAGTGAGTAGGAGCAAGACTTTAAATTAAGGGTGGATTAGCAGAGGAAGTTTCCCTGCCTGGGAGTTTCCACTGATTCCTGAAGTAGGTTACAGTACCACCTGAATGGAGTCCCCACTCCTTGTTCTGTGGACTAGATCGAGAACCCCACCCCGCCTTTTGAAAAGCCAGCATTCTGAGTCCTTTTGCTTGAGTACATTTGATCCATTCAGAATCTGTTGAATGAGGGGTGCTGCTCGTGCGCGCCGTGAGTTATGCTTAATGATCCTCTTACGTCTAATTATCTGAGACTTTTTTTTCCACAAAAGTGCTGCCATCCTATTCTCATTTGTCCCTTTTGTACAGAAAAACCAGATGGCACAAAAGTGACAGAGAGAATCAAAATGGAGATTCAGAAAGTGGATGCTGTCTTTGTGGGAACAGGAGACCTATTTGCTGCCATGCTCCTGGCCTGGACGCACAAGCACCCAAATGACTTCAAGGTGAGCTGAGGAGAAAATGTGTCTGTTCTTTCAGTCCTGAAGGAAACAGTCAGTTTGCTTCCGTTCTCATGCATCTTGACTCATCTGTAGCTCATGACACCATTGACCAGTGCTCTCATCTCTTTGTTCTTTTTTTTCTTTTTTTTTTGGGGGGGGGGGGAGGAAGGCAGGACAATTGGGGCTAAGTGACTTGCCCAAGGTCAGTGTCTGAGGCCGGATTTGAACTCAGGTCCTCCTGACTCCAGGACCGGTGCTCTGTTCACTGCACCGCCCAGCCACCCAGTGCTCTCATCTCTTCACTTCCCTGAGCTGTACTTTCCCAGTTCTTCCTTCTTGGCCCTGACTCATTCTCCTTTGCTAGATCAACCACCACCTGCTACCCCCAGGGTCAATTCTCCATGTGCAGTTGGCTCCCTTTTCTACGTAGATATAACTCCAATCTGTTTAACTCTAGGTCCGCATCATCCGTGGCCTCCTGGACGTCCCCATAGGGGTATCCAGGCCCCTCCAACTCACTGCCCAGCCTGCAGACCTCCATTCCTTCGGACCTCCAGTGTGGTCCTTCTAGCAGCCAGGCTCATTTCTTGGGAGTTCCTTGACTATCTGCCTCTTATCCCCTCACTCACTTTTTAACCCTTTGTGTGCTGGCTTCAGACTCCATCGTTTAAATGAGGTTGTTCTATCCAAAGCTGCCCGGGGACGTCTGCTGGCAAAAAGCCACAGGCCTCTTCTCAGCTCTTATCCTTTTTGCCCTCAGCAGTTTTTGAGGCTTTTTACTATCTTTTCCTTCTGCATAATCTCTCCTCTCTGGATTATTTTTTACATTAAATTTTATGTTTATTTTTAGTTTACATCATTCGTTTCCACAAGATTTTGAGTTACAAATTTTCTCCCCATCTTTCCACTACTCACTACCCCAAAACAGGGATCCCACTGTATAGCCCCTCCCACAATCTGCTCTCTCCTATGTCCTCCTCCATCCCCCCTCCAACTTTCCAGTAGGGCAAGATGGATTTCCAGACCCCAGTGCCTGTCTATCTTATTTCCCAGTTGCATGTAAAAAATAATAATATTTTTTTTTTAACATTTGATTTTACAACTTTGAATTCCACATTCTTTCCCTTCTTCCTTCATCAACCACCCTTACTGGGAAGATAAGCAGTTCAGTATAGGTTGTTCATGTGTAGTTACAGAAAACATTTCCATAGCAGATATATTGTGAAAGACTGACTATATTTCCCTCCATCCTATCCCCCCCCCACCTATTCTGTTCTCTACTTTGACCCTGTCCCTTTACAGAAGTGTGTGCTTCTAGCAACCCTCCCCCCCCTCCCCTCCATCATCCCCCCTCTTATCCCCTTCCTCCCCACTCTCCTGTAGGGCAAGATGCCCAATTTAGAGTGTATGTCATTCCCTCCCTGAGCCAAATTCAATTAGAGTAAGGTTGACCCATTCCCTTTTGCCTTCCTGTTCTTACTCTCCATTGTAGCAATTATCCCTTGTCTCTTCTCTATGAGATGATTAACCCCATTCTGTCTCTCCCTGTCTCCTCTCATTATATCCCTCTCTCACCTCTCAATTTCACCTTTTAAATATCATCTCTTCCTATTCAATTGATCCTGTGCCCTTTCTCTGTGTATACCTGTACACATATATACACACACTCACATACGTATTCACATGCACATATACCCTCCTATATAGACATATATATATATGTATGTATAGGTATACATAATTTATATTCCCTTCAACTATACTTATACTGAGAAAAGTTTTGTAAGTTACAATTATTATTTTTCCATGTAGAAATGCAAATAGTTCAACTTTGATAAGTTCCTTATGATTTCTTTTCCTTGTTTACCTTCTCATGCTTTTCTTGCTTGTATTTGAACGTCAGATTTTCTATTCAACTCTGGTTTTTTTATCAAGAATGCTTGGAAGTCCTCCCCCTCGGTGAATGACCATATTTTTCCCTGGAACATTATACTCGTTTTTGCTGGGTCGGTGACTCTTGGTTTTAATCCCAGCTCCCTTGTTCTCCAGAATATCACATTACAAGTCCTTCAATCTCTCAATGTAGAAGCTGCCACATCCTGGGTTATCCTGATTGTGTTTCCACAGTATTCAAATTGTTTTCTCTTGACTGTTTGTAATATTTGCTCCTTGATCTGGGAGCTCCGGAACCTGGCTATAACATTCCTGGGAGTTTTCTTTTGGGGATCATTTTTAAGAGGTGATTGGTGAACTGGGAAATAATACATACAGCTTCTCCCTGCCCTGCTAGAAAGCTAGAGGGGTGTTGGAGGAGGGCATAAAAGGGAACAGATTGTGGGAGGGGTCTTACAGTGGAATCAGTGTTCTGGGCTGGGGGGTAGGGGCAGAAAGGGAAGAAAATGTGTAACTCAAAACCTTGTGGAAATGAATGATGTAACCAAGAAAATAAATTAAAATTAAAAAACAAACAAACAAACAAACAAAAAAAAAAGGTGATTGGTGAATTCTTTCAAGTTCTATTTTGTCCTCTGGTTCTAGAATATCAGGGCAGTTTTCCTTGAGAATTTCTTGAAGGATGCTTTCCAAGTTCTTTTTTTGATCATGGCTTTCAGGTAGTCCAATAATTTTTAAATTGTGTCTCCTGGATCTGTTTTCCAGGTCAGTGGTCTTTTCAGTGAAATATTTCACATTGCCTTCTATTTTTTCATTTGCTTGGATCTGTTTAATAGTATCCTGATTTCTCAAAGTCATTAGTTTCTGTTTGCTCCACTCTAATTCTGAAGGAATTATTATCTTCAGTGAGCTTTTGAGATTATTTTTCCATCTGGCAAATTCAACTTTTTAAGGCATTCTTCTCCTTATTGGCTTTTTGGGCTTCTTTTGCCATTTGAGTTAATCTATTCTTTAAGGTGTTATTCTCTTCAGTCAGGTTGTTGGCTCTCTTTTCATGATTTTCTTGCATCATTCTTATTTCTCTTCCCAGTTTTTCCTCCACTCCTCTTACTTGATTTTCAGCATCCTTCTTGAGCTCCTCCATGGTCTGTAACCAGTCTGCATTTTTCTTGGAAGCTTTTGGTGTAGGACTTCTGTGTTGTCTTCCATGCTTTGATCCTTTTTGTCCCCAAAAAAGAAATCTAAGATTTGATGGCTGTGTTTGCTTTGCTTCCTTTGCTTGCTCAAGTTGCCACTCAGTTACTTGACTTTTGAGCTCTTTGCCACAGTAGAGCTCTGCTTCCAGAGGGGAGAGCTTTGTCTTAAATCGCTGGGGTTTTCGCAGCTGCTGGAGCTATTGGGGGGGTGCTGTCTCCATCCCCCACAAATTCTGGCTCACTGATTACATATCTCAGGACCACCACCCAAGACCACAGTCCAGATCCAGGCAGGTCAAGGCAAGAGCACTTAGCCTCTGAATGGTCACTTGGCCCCCCTGCAGTCTGTAGGTCAGGAGCTCTGAAGCAGCCATGTGGGGGCCCCTGCAGGGCAGTGGCGCCTCCACCACTTCTACCTCCAGGGGCTCCTCTCTGGAACTTTGCTCTTTTCTCTTGTACTCTATCTGTCCTTTCCTTCTCAGCTTCCTTTGCTGTGTTATCATCCATATCACAGGCCCTAGCTGTGAGTATATGACAAGCCTCTGCTCCTCTCTGCACTTTCTCTGCCTGGGGGCCTCATTAACTCACAGAAGTGCACGTGTCCACGCAAACCTCCAGCTCTTCATCCCCACTTCACTGTTTGACATTTGAAATGAGTATCCCTTGGATTGAACATGTCCCAAACAGAACTCATCCTCACACCTCCCTTCTGTCCCCTCAAACTCACCTTTCCTACAGACTTCCTTGTTTCCTTTGAAGACATTACTGTCCTTCCAGTCACCTAGATTCACAGCCTGGGAGACGTCTTCAGTTCCTCACTCTCCCCTCACCTCACTGACCCTTGAATTCAGCTGCTTTATGCTTTACTCATTTGTCCCTTCCTCTCTAGCTCTCAGGACTGCCATCTTAGTTTAAATCATCACCATTTTTCACCTCCTGGTTGGTTTTCCTGCATCAAGTCCCTCCGTTCTTCAGTCTGTCCCCACACTGCTGCCACTGCTCCTAAAGACAGTTCATACTATGTCATTCCCCTAACCCATAGACTTGAGTGGTTTCCTGTTCCCTCTAGGGTCAAATGCAAACTTCTGTGTATCCTTCAAAACCCTTCACAACCTAGCTCCAGCCTACCTTTCCATGCTGTTCTACCTTAATCTACTTCCTTTCCTGTTCCTCCAGTTTCTGCACAGGTTGTCCCGGTCATGCCATAAAATGAGGGCCATTGCTGTCCCCCACACTTGTGCCCCTCTGAGTCCTGTCTCCTTCAAACTGTCAGCTCCAGAGCCAGCCCTTTAGACCTTTCCTTATCCTCACAGCTACAAGTGCCTCTGTCCCTCTACAAAATTATCTTGGATCTACTTTGCAAATGTTATCTTTGTGCATTGGGTCTTGCCCCCCATTAGAACCCCCGAGGAGGGGGATTGTTTCATTGTCTTTGTATCCCCCGTGATTTGTACAACACTGAGCTGGTAGTGAGCACTTAATGCTTCTTGGTTGATATACTGAATGTTCCCTGCCTTCTCTGGTTAAATGAATGAAGCTAAAGAATATATAATACACAACAGCATAGAAACAAACACTCTAAGTAACTTATGAGTGCTCCTGTTAAGGCATACTGGAGACTGGGAACCCACACCAGTGAAACCGTAGAGCTTTCAAATTCTAGAATCATTCTCCCTTGGATTAAAAAAAACCCAACCCAGTAGATCATTTTAGTGTAAGGGCCACTGGCAACACGACATATGATCTCACTGTATCCTAGGCAACCTAGAACTGCTTTTGTGGCTTTGAAATTACAGCGATTATGGACGGTCTCCTTCAAAAGCAAAGAAAGGTGGAAGGGGAAAAAGGCTGTTTGAAAGCAGTCTTTAAAAAAAGGGGGGGGGGGGTAAAATACCAAGAATGATCACGTAGTTGGCATGAACATTTCAGCCAGAACTGTTGGCTCTGCACAAAGCATCTGCCACTCTGCCAGTGCAATTTGCTTGGAAGTTTCCATCAACTGTGATGGGCAGCGAATCATGATGTATTTCCACCAGTCCAAATTAAAACTTACCCCTGCCTTCTTGTCTTGTACAATTCTGGTTTAAATCCCTCTATAAACTGTCTACCGAAGATTTAACCCATGCTCACATATGATGAAAGGAGAGAGGGCTTCCCCCTTCCCCAGGAGGTCATGATGCTCAGCAGTGGGGGGTCAGCTGTGCTGACCGGGTCCTTCCTGCCGTAAATCCATCATTTTGTTCTGTCGGGACTCATCCTCTTCTTTCCTCCAGGCACACGCAGTCACTTCACCCTATGCCCTTCGAGAGATGGCCTTGCCTCAGACTTTACTGAGAAATAGATGCCATTTTCTGTGAGCTCCCCCACTCCACAGTTCTGTTTCTCAGAGCCCTTGGACATCATCTGTTTTCTCTTCCTTTAACCCAGGCTCTAATGAAGACTAGTCCCGTGTTCCAAGGCTAATACTTCCATTTCAGATGCTGACAACAATACCAGCCGCCTCACAGGATGCTGAGATGGCCGGCTCTGGTCATATCTGTGAAGCGTCTATCAGGGTGCCTGGCGCAGGCACTCTTGTCTCTCTAGCCGGCTTCCCCATCCCCAGCCTCTAATCTTCGCTCCCTCTTTGTCGACCCCTTCAGCTCCAATTCCAGGTTTGCCTCATCCTCAAAAACTCTTTGCCGGTACCATCTCCTCAGTCTGTTGGAGTGTGTGTCTTCCCCTTCACAGCCTCCTAGAAAATGCCCTGTGTGCTCGTCTCCTCCGCCTAACTCCTCACTTCTGATGTCCTCGTCATTGGCTTCTGGCATTCTTACTGATCTGAAACCCCTTTTCCCAGTATTACCAGCAATCTCTTAGCTGTACAGGGGTGGGGAGCCTGTGACCAAGAACAAGTTGGGTTCAGTCAGAAGGCTGCATGTGGCCTGAAGAGCACAAGTTCCCCACCCCCGGACCATTTCAAAACCAGCACTCCTTCGGTCCTTGTCCTTCTTAGTCTTTAACATCTGACCCCAACTCCTGTCCTTCCTCGGGTTTGTGACGCTGCCTCTCTTGATTCTCCTGCCTGACTGGTCCGTCCTCAGGCTCCCTAACTGTGGGTGTTCCTCAGAGCTCTCCTGACCCTCTTCTCTTCCCTCTACAGCCACTCTTTGTGAAGTTGTCGGTCGCTGATTCTGTGCAAATATAAACTGCGCTGTGTAATTCTTAAAGCACTTCACAGTCTGACTCCAGCTTGTGCCTGTCATCCACTCTAAAGTCCTGTGTCCCCCCCCTCATTTCTGCCTGGCAGCATCATCTCTTGAGGGGCCTCTCCTTCCCAATCCCCTTCCCTCTTTACGTGTATTTCTGTGTGTGTCTGTGTCTGTATTTCCTTACACATACACGTCTTTCCCCAATACAACAGAAGGTCCCTAAAGGCAGGATTGGTCCATTTTCACCATCCCTGGTCCCTGGCACAGTCTCCCTCGTGTCACAGGAAGCAATAAAGGTTGCAGAGGGAAGCCAGCATACCCAGCAGACATTGTACGGCAGTGACAAAGAGGAGTGACTTAGGGAATTGTGATCAGTGGGGGCGTTCGCCACACGTCAGCGGGCAGAGGCCTTGTGATGAAGCGGCCCCCGTCCTGCCAGAGAAGCCATGCGCCCACTGCCCAAGGGGAAGCGCGTCTTGGGGTGGCCAGGGCGCAGATTTGCTTTCCTTGCCTGTGCTTGTTTTTACGAGGATTTTTTCTTTCAGTTGTTTTGAACGGGAGGGGAAGGTGAGAAGAATAAAGAGTAAAACCCTAAAACGAGGGCCGCTAGAACAGTATTAAACGCCCAGAAACGATAGAGGGCGAGCGTGGTGGAGAGGATGGGTGTGAGGGTTGTAAGGTGGGGTTTAAAGGGGTTTTAAGGAGATGACATAAAATGAAGCTTCTCAGTATAACCCTATTTTTTGTGTTTTGTCTTGAATATGAACATATTACTTGGTGGGGGGGGATTTAAATTCTGGGGAAAGCAGTGCTCAGAAGAAAAGCAAGTTTAGAGGGAAACAAGGAGCAAAGCTTTGAAAGTGGCACTGAATTTATGTACCCTTCTTCAAAAAGAAGAGTGTGTGGTGGGTATTTGGGGTTCGTACACCTATATTTTTTTAAATTACTTTTTTGGGGGCAGCTAGGTGGTGAGAGTACCGGCTCTGGAGTCAGGAGGACCTCAGTTCAAATCCGGCCTCAGATACTTAACCCTTATCAGCCGTGTGACCTTAGGCAAGTCACTTAACCCCAACTGCCCTGCCCTGCCCCCTCCAAAAAAAAAAGCAAATAAAAATTATCTTTTTTGTGTACAGGGAAATACAGATTTTTTTTTCTTTGTTCATGTTTAGTGAAAAAAACTTTTTTTTTTTTTAGTGTTCCAGTAAGCTGAGTTTGAGGCTGGCGGGCAGGGAAGAGAACAGATATTAAAGAGGAGCCTGCAGCAGGACCCAGCCCACCACCCCACCACCCCAAGGGCTTTTTCTTTGCAGAATCTTTTCCCTTAGAGCACTTGCTGCTCACTCAGTCTCTCTGGATTAGAGAAACTTCAGCGGTTACCTCCGGTGGTTTTGCCCCTTTGTAGCAGAAGCATTTGAGGTCCCTTCACTTAGAATTTGAAAGGGGCTCCCCTTTGACAGGAAAGGAAGTGTAAAAAGGAAGCTCTAGGGAAGTAATTTCTTCCAGTGAAGCAAAACCCTTTATTGAAAATGTAGGGATAAATGACTTATGGCCTCTTTTGTTTTTAGTGTTTAGTATTGTCCTGGATTTTATCCTTCATCCATGCAGTATGAAAGCAGTGTCATTTTATACACTGTGGTAGACCCAGCTTCCATCTCCTTGGTATCTGATGAAAGGAGAAGGAAGTTCACATGAATAGAACCTTCCCCATTAATCTTTAAATATTATCTATCTGCTGTCTTCTCTCCCTTTCTTACAGGTGGCGTGTGAAAAAACAGTGTCGGCCATGCACCACGTTCTTCAGCGGACCATTGAAAGCGCTAAAGGTAGTCTCTTCTACGCTGACAATTTCCATTTTTAAAGATGGATTAAGGTTGACTTCATGGAGTTCAGGCGACTCCAGGGCTTCCATTTAGTCTTATCTACCAGCATAGAAGCTGCCATAAGTTCCTGTAAAAGTACTTCCCCCATGCCTTCGATACCCTGTCCCTGAGGGGCAACACGGCCGAAACCCAAACACGAGGTCTTCCATCCGACTCTAGCTGGACGAGTCATTCCTTCCCTTAGTGGCCTTGCCCCCCAACACCCTCGGTAGAAACGAGGCTGCCCCTGAGGCCCTGTTGAGGGTCTCCCAGTATAGTAGTAACTTGACTATCGGCACTTCTTCTCTCCCGAGTCACAGTAACTCAGGCAGGTAGAAGAGACTGGCCTCAAAAGAACCTTAGCCCTCACCCTAAGAGGACTATTAGGGAAATAGTAAATGATTCATACTCATTGATGTGTAGAGACATTTTAAAACCAGGTTTTATTATGCTTAGAACACAGAGTCAGTTCTTCATTTATTCTTGAGTATTAGACAAGAATTTTTCCTAAGGCTTATATAGTTTCAGGTTACCTCAGAGGAAAAAAAAGATACAATTAGGATTTATATTTGTCCTTGCCCCCAAAAAAGGACAGTAAAGATTTACATTTACACTAAAAACCTTGTCCAATTTGTAGCAAGCTAACGAAGAGGAAATGAGATTTATCAGTAAATAGCTGAAGAAAAGTCACGGAGGTGTGAAATTACCTGATAGGGATCGTCTGGTATTTACAACCACCAGCTGGCTATTCTAAAAATCCCTTTCATCTCTGTTGAAATAATTGGGAGTACAATTTAGTGTGCCATAAGGAAAAGCTCATCGGGTTGTGATTTTCCTTAAACACAAAAATGACCGTATTGGTCCCCCCAAAATGAAAAACTCTTCTGATAGGAGTTACCCCAACAGGACCAATAATCAGGATACAAAAATTTGAATGGCTCAGAAGGACACTTACTCGCACAGTTTTGGGTGTTGTGAAGCAGTTTTACTAACACCTGCGGAGACTGAAACATCCTCAGCCCTTTGTTGAAGAGCCACACCCAACGGTTCTTACCTTGGTGATACTGTCATTGCTTCCTGCCGTCATTCCCAATTTTGTGGATAACAACACACAGTTGCCCAAATTGTCACAGGGCCTACCCAATTTCCCACTTTTCCAAGTAGGTTTAAGTTCGATATTGGAACAAAATGAGCTGCTAGCATTCAGCTGTTAAGGGAGGCCAAGAAAGGCCGTTCCACAAGGACAGGCATCGGGGATGTTTTAAATTGCTTTGTCTGAGGGAAGCTCCCTATCTTAATTTTTGCCCGTCATGATCCACCATTGCCACTCAGGCCATTCGGAATCCGAGGCCTCAGTGCCCTGAACTAAGCACAGTTGGTGGAATGCATCAGTCCCTTTTAAGGTGCTGACAAGAGCTAACCTAACCTCGGTGGGAGCGGGGATTTAGAATGGCTCCCTGTCGAGCTCTTCAAGGTGACACAAGTCTGAAGATGACAAAAGCTCTTAGTCTCCCCCCCCCCCAAGTTAGATCACACCCTCATTAGCCAATATTCTAATGATTCATTGCCTCGAACTGCTGAATTCTAAGGTGGAAAAAGTCTGTCCATCCTTTTGACTTCCCTCTTAAGAAAGTCACTCCTTTGAAATACTATAAGGAATGGGACAAACCCAAGACTTTCTTACTTATGTCTCTGTGAGGGGGCAGATCTTTTCTGCCCTAATTATGCCAGTTGTAGGGTAGCATAGCCTCCCAAGAAAATATTGAGATACCAAAGGAAGAAGTGCCCATGCCAGCTTGTTTATTAATAGGTTTTATTAGGATTAATTAGGCTAATTTGGGGAGTTTACACACAAGAGGCCAATTGTTCTGAGTGGCAGCAAGACAGTCAACTGGATCCCGTCACCAACCCCAGGGCAGGCCAGGTATTATAGAAATAGAACAAGGAAGGCACAGTGCCAGGGTCATATCCAAATTCTCCCATGGGATAATTGGAACTGCTTCTCCTCAAAAGTTTATTTTTATTCAAGGTCGTTTTCCTTCTCTGTGGAGTCGTACGTTCTCAGGCTCTGGCTACCACTGCACAGAGTCCTGTTCCCAATTTTTATTATTCACTCATGTTCTTATTTTCTTCTTATAGTCAGAATCACGCTAGGGTTTCATGTGTTTTGAAAGGGAACCTCTAAGTCAGAAATGCTTGCCATCTGTAGCCATTGTCTTTTCACCTGTGATATTATTAGAACAATAAGCTGCTTCTCTGCCTTTTTGAAGACAGATTCTTAAAAATCAAAAGCTCATTGACCTCTGCCTCTTCAACTGAATATTCAAGGCCCGTTTTTCCTCATTATCGTTACTGGTAATCTAGATCTGTTAATAAGGACACTTAAATTTGCCATTTTCCTATGTTCCTCATCAAGCTCTTTAAGCATTCGTCATACTAAATCAATGAAATAAATGGGAGCATCTTTTTCCCGGTAACAAGGCTTTCCATCTACCCCTAACAACACAAGGTCCTCAGGTTTTGTATCTGGCTGTCCTCTTTCTTCCACACCACCCTTCCCTACTTTAGCAATTAATTTAACTTTGTAGTCTTTGCAAACAATCCCTGCCAGCCATACCAAATATCATAGCCTAGAGCCCCTCCAGAGATTAAGGATCTGGATTAGAAGACCAGGAGGCAGCTGGAGATCACATTTGTAAGAAATTCAAGTTGTACTTAACTCCCAAAGGTTCCCGTGTTCACCACAGTAACTGTCAGCATTTAGTCAAGAAATCATCCCTGTGTAACAAGTTAAAATTAAGGTAGACTGAGGCACAGTATTCGGAGCATGACCAATTTATTAGTAAAGTGCAAATTTACCAGTAAATAGGGTCTCAGCTTCCCCAGCAAAGCTAAGACCTCAAATGAGGGGAACAGCTCTCTTTTATGTTTTTGGAGGGTGCCAAAAATAGATATGATTGGATGGAAATTGGGAATAAGGCCTTGCAACAATCCCCTTCTTCCCTCCTGTGACTAAGAAGTGTTTATTGTTTGAGTCTAGACTTCTTTGGATAACAAGCCAGACATCCTTGAAGGGAAGCTCTGTGGCGTAAGGATGTTTGACCAGACTCCCTGGTGTCCCCCTGCCTCCTTCCAGGGTAACAGATTTCCTTGACACCAGAGTAGGACAGTGATTAACAAGAGAACTGGATTTCTAAACTTATCTCATTACAGGGCAGCTGAATTTTTGAACTAAGCAAAGAACCATGACTTAGGCAGTTACAGGACAAAATCAATTAACTGTAAGTAGGATCAATTGGAAAAAAGATAGAGAATCCATCTGATTATTTTGCCTGAAATATATTAGAAATTCTGCTGAACCCTCCAGACCACCATTTCTCTGTTGACTGGGCTTTTTATGCCTCAGGAGAACAAGGAAGCCAGATCAGTCATTCAGACCTTCATTTCCCTGGCTAATCAAATCCCAAGAGTGTTTCCCTAGCCCCTTTGAAGGGGAAGCTGTCTTGTACATAGAATAGTTGCCCCTTCTTCTCCCTTAGCCTCAGTCTGATAGTGACCTGACTGTTGGCGCCCTCCCCATCTCACTGAGGCAGATGTTTCCTTCCTTCCTTCCTAATAGTAGCAACAAGAAGCTGTTTTCTTTGCCGCATCACCTCCTTTCAGTCGACATTCTGATTTATTCTTTCAGCACAAGCTGGAAAAGGGAAGAAGCCCAGTCCGGTCCAGCTAGAACTGAGAATGGTGCAAAGCAAAAGGGATATAGAGAATCCAGAGATCATAGTGGAAGCCGCCGTGTTGTAGAGAATGTGATAACATCACCCAATGACGCACAATGTATTGATGTCTTTGTTTCCCTTCCTGTAAAAAATGTAATTAATGTCTGCCTGAGAGATGTGACTTAAACTGGATCTTTTTTTCTCTCACAAAATAGTGTCAAGTATCAGCAGATCTTTTGTCGTGAAAATGTGTGGTGGCTAGGTGTGGATTTTATTTCCTTGTTCAGAGAAGGAGAGGGAGGCCAATTCATGCCCCCAGTTTATCCACTTTGTATACTGCCCTGGGCGCTATCTGGCCCGAGGATGGCGCTTTTACATCCTCAGCATCCAGATTGTACCCATCCATGGCATGAGTCTGAAGGGCGAGGCCTGGGAGATGGGAACTCCTGGGGAAGAGGAAGGTAGCATATATAATATATATATTTTTCCCTTCCATGACTTCTCTTGGACTTCACAGAAGCCAAAGCACTGGGGTGGCAGCTCTGTTCTTCTCCAGTAACTGCCCCTTACCCTTTCCTTTGTTTCTGCCCAAGGAAGAAAAGCAAATCTTCCTTCTCTGAAATTTCCTGTGACTGCAAATAGTTTTCCAAGACTCGGAGAAAAGAAGCCAGCTACCTGTTAGGCCAGGGCCCATTAAGTAGCTGCTCCCCGACAAGTCACAGGCCCCTTGCCGGTGCCAGACTCGGTGGTGTTTCCTTGTCTGTACATGAAAGCAAATCCTCTTTACCTGAGGAAGAGAGACTGTAGTGTTTGAACTTGTCCATCTGATCATGTGCATCTTTAGCAGGAGCCTGATGATCTAAGAACACCAGGATGGGGATATAGGGCACTGAAGGGCAGAACAAGGAACACACAGTATGAAATACTTCCTTTTTAGGTTTTTTTTTTTCCTGGAAAACTTTTTTCTTAGGTAACTTATTTGAACAGTTCATAGTATGATGTCAAATACTCTATTATTACAGTGTAGCACTACTGCCAGATAGTCACAAATCTTTGTTCTACTTTCCACATTCCTATCAAAAGAACTCAAAACCAGGGGGACTTAAATAAGGCCAGCTGCCCTATCTTCCCTTAGGCAAAAGGTCCCTTCTCAAAGCCAGCAGCAGAACTTCAGCGGCTTGTTCCTCCCTCGCACTGATGTCGCTGGGTGGCACCGGAAAAGCCGTCCATAGATCTCCTTCCTTCTTGGTTGGGATCGTTCCTTGGAACTTACTGGAGAGAAGCTCTGCCCTCCCTGCTCCTCTCAAGAGCCTGAAGACGCTGATCGATCCCATTATCTTGCCTAGGTTTAGAAGGTAGTATTAGAGCTATAGTGAATAGGATAACTAGGGGAATTATTTATTCTGAGCAACTTTAACCCGTACCCCCTGCTTAGCTTTCACCACCTACCTGCTGCAAATCCCTCACCTCTCCATTTGTCTGTGGAGCGGTCTTTGTCAAATGTATTGGCTGAATCTTAGCACTCGACTTCTAGAGAAGCTGTGTCGTCTACAGTGAAGTAAAAGCTTGAAGCCAAGCTAGCTAATATCAGCACCGTGTGAGGGTCCATCTTGATGAGTGATGTTTCAGGATATGCTATTGGTGAAAGGAGAACCAAACGTTTTCTCTTCACATCCCCTCCTGTCCCACAAATAAAAATGCCATTTAAGTTATGTCAGCAAAGAAGAACTTAGTAGCTAATATGGTTATTGAACTACATTTTTAATTTTTTGTCTTCCAGAAATGCAAATTTCTTCACTTTTTCCTTAAAATAAAACAAAGAGTAATCTTTGTTCTCTGTGAAGCCGGCTATACCATTTCACTTTATGATTTTATGTTGATTTCACAAAATCTATTAGTTCTTCAGAGGTCTAGTCTGCTGATGAAGGTCAGAGTTAGCCATAAACGGGTGTAGAACATTTCTTTGTGGCTTAACTCCTCTTGGCCAGTGAAGCCATGACGATCACTTCCTACATCATGTTGAGAGTTCAGTTCTTGAGAGTACGTCAAGTCCACAGACGTATAGGTCATAGTGCTTCTTGAGACTCTGAATGTTGGTTAGATCAGAGCTAAAGAGCTATGGAAGAGACCTGCTTGATATCATGTCAGGGTGAAAAGATTCCAACATTCAGACTCAGACCTGCTAGAGAAATTAGAACAGAAGAAATGTCTAAAATCAGTGTGAACTTTGGGACTTTACAAAGCCTTAGGATGCAAACTGTTACCGATCTGATTCAAAGCCAGAGAACCGTATGTCAGAAAATTCAAGGCATTCTTTTGGACCTCAGAGGCTGTATGTACTTGGGGCAGAAGAAAGGAGGATGGAGAAATATAAAACTGAAAATGCAGTGAACGGATTAAAGTTTGAAGGCATGGGAATATTTTCCTGATCTGTGGTTTGAAATTGTCATATGTGCCATCTTGACTTTAAAAAAAATGCACATTTTGGTTTGACAAATGCTAATTTTAAATTGTTTTAAATATCATTTAAATGGTAAAATTGAGTATTGTGTTAGATTTTACTTATTTAGCACCTTGTCTCAGAACAGCCAGAGACATTTTACTGTTAAATGCCTCCTGTAAATTCTTCTGGTTTTGAAATTATGGTGTTTTCTGAAATAATATGAAATGTTATCACTTTATGATTCATTTGTCCTTGGAAGCGTGACCTTAAAGTTTTCAAGGGCAAGGACTTTGTGCCAAAGGTAGTCCCTATACTGTACACATATACATGTATACATATATACATATGTGGTTTTTAAAATCTGTATACGTTCACACACGCACACACATATATACACTGTAAAAGTATGATTTGCTAGCAGAGATCTGTGTGTTCACACGGATATTGTCTTAGTTCCATAAGAAAACAAGTTTGTTTGAGGCACCTTCATCACTTCGTTACTATCCCTCCTTATTTGGAAGAAAGTTTCTTTTTCATCATGAATTTATCATTTCTGTGTGGAGCACATTCCCTTTCAGCCTTTGGTATGAGGAAAGGTGGCGTTGCCGTTTCAAATTCCAAGATCTATCAGTGGAAATCTCAGTATCCTGGTATGAGTTAATAGCAGCGTGAGAAACAGTCTCCGATTTGTACTTGCAAAGAGAGCTGATAGGCAGCGAGGACAAGCTGGGAGAGATTTCTTGGAGCAGAATTCCTCGCCAGCATCGGAGCGTCTTAATTGTTTCTCAGTGCTCCGTAAACTTCCAAGTCTTATTTAGCGGTTAGTTATTATCGATGACGTCTCTCTGTTGAGACATTATCCAGTAGGGCCTTACAGAAGGACACAAAACAATGGTCCATTTTTATCCGCTTCTTTTCATTCATGCTCTGGTGATTGTAATGGTCTGCTTTAATTTATAATTTATGTCACTAGATTTTTATAAAATGATTGTTTATTATACTACTCGTAACAAAATTGTTAGAGCCTATTTTTAAATACATTGTTGGCAGTTTCAGCAGACTAAACCAGAATTATTGGTTTAATTGCACTGATACATGAGTCAGTTTTAATTAAGGTTCTCTTAGTGTTGGGTGAAATAGGCAAAGGGAAAGCCTACATTGTGATTCCTGAAGTGCCCTGATGTAAAATAATAATAATTAATAACACATGATTATAATAAATATATATATTTATGTGTGTGTTTAGGTTTGTTTTATGAGATTTATTATTTAAGGAAAAATTTCGCCTAAAATGAAGTCATTCGATGCTCTTGGCTGAAGAAGCTGATTGCAAGCTTCTGGGCTAGTGACCAGGAAGTTGTTTTTTTTAACCTCAGAAAACTTAAATTGAATGTTAAATCAAATGCCAAGAATGTAAGACAGAGTTTTGTCTGTTTGGAATCATACAAGCCACCCTAACTGATGGTACACGGGTCTTGTTCACATTTTGCCCAGCCACTGGAGCTATCCTCATGTAGTAAGCATGTCCGGGGTCATTCTGTTAGACCCTGGCCGTCTGTATCCCCCCTCAGGATTCTAGGGGGAGACCTTTAGAGAGATTTGGGGTTGCTCTCCTCTCTTGCCATCAAATTAAGTCCCTTTTGGCTATTTTTCTCCCCACAGTTAGTTTCTGATGAGTATCATCCCAATTCTATTTAACCACTTAACATGAGTTAGCTTTTACAAAGCGTAAAAGCTACTTTAAGGGTAGTTGAATCTAAGATAGAGGGCTGGGCCTGGAGTCAGGAGGACCTGAGTTCAAATTTAGCCTCAGACAGCAGCTATTTGACATCCTGGGCAAGTCCCTTAACCCTGTTTGCCTCAGTTTTTTGTCTGTAAAATGAGCTGGAGAAGGAATCTTCTCTAGAATCTCTACCAAGAAAACTCCAAATGGGGTCACAGTGTCAGACAGCTAAACCACCACAACAGATTTACTTCGAACATTTAGCAATAGCAAAAACAGAAACATTTCTCCTGACACCCTGGGGGGTATACACTACCCTATCCCATCTCAGTCTCTGGAGGGAGGGGCTCACTCTTAGTTCATTTCCTGCATGGCATTGTTCCCCTCAAGTTCACATTAAAAGGCAGCGTCAGTGTGCGATGAGTCCTTGACTCATCTACTGATGGTTTGGATCCCAAAGGTCACTTCTGAAGATTTCTCCTTATTCTTTCTGACTCTGACACCGATGGCTGAGCATAACCCATGGACACCAGCAAATATCTGCAGAGAACTGGAGTGATATCAACAATAAAGACACCTAGGGGTGGCTAGGTGGCGCAGTGAATAGAGCACCGGCCCTGGAGTCAGGAGTACCTGAGTTCAAATCCAGCCTCAGACGCTTAACACAAAAATCTAGCCGTGTGACCATGGGCAAGTCACTTAACCCCAACTGCCCTCCAAAAAGCAAAAAAAAAAACCAAAACAATAAAGACACCTTAAAAGAAATGGAATCAAATTCTTAAAGTTCAGAACTATGTAACAGTGTGGCCACAAGTGGCCAAGACAGATGGTTTCCACTTGGTAAGCCAGAGCCAACACAAGTAAACACGGAAGCCAGAAATGGCTGAAGGATTATGCTAAGGATTCCAGCATAAATTGTAGTAAATCAGATTAAAGCCAGCAGAGGGGGGAGAAGAGTCTTACCAAGGAAGCTGTTGTGAGTGTAAGTAAATGGTCTATGAGGTGAGGAGAAAAGCTGCTTCTGGGAAGCCAGTGCAGCCTCCAGCCAACAGACTGGAAGCCAAGCAGAAATCAGAATCCTAAGCTGAGGTGACCTCCAATATTCAGGGACCTGAAGTCAGATCTTGACCCTTGCCAGTGGTCAGAGACAGGATTGACCCTGTTAGATGGCTGCCAGGGAGACTGGGTACAGCCAAGGGTGCATACCTTTGAGCCCAGGAAACCAGAGCAAGAGACAGGAACCAAAGGTGGTAAAGAGAAACTGAGGCACAGCCTTCCAACCATGATCTGTTTTAGCAAGGCTAGCAGTGCCAGTGAAAGGGATCCAAGGCTACTCAGTAACCAACAACAAACTGAGGAATAAACAGAATTTTGATAATGAATAAAGATGAATCAAAGCCACAGAATCATGAGTAACATGTTTTGATTTTCTGATTGGCTAGGCTTTAGCTAAGACTGGAATGAAGAATTTGCACAATTTGTAATATCAAGCTACTGGACACGTTGTAAGCGTGACAATCACCAAAACAGTTCTAGCATTACAAAAATTATGACAAATGGGATGACTGATGTGGAGTTCTGTGTCATGCAAGGGGGCTGGTTAGGACCAGCTGGAAAGAAGAACTTAGTTCATTAGCTTCTGCTCAGCTTGCAGAAATAGAGAAGTTAGCTAACACCTTGTTTTACCCTCACGTGATTTATAAGAGCAGATCTGCAAAATCAAGTGATTAAAAGGAATAAGCAGTTTATCACAGTCTCACACTTGATATCCCAGTGTGGTCTTTGAGGGCCACAGCAGAGGATGGGTCTACTGACAAAGTATAACCAAGGCCAGCACCCCTAAATGACCCCCAGGAGTCAGAGACAAGTACTCTGTCTGGATTAGCAAATCTTCTAGATAACAGGATCAAAGATGTGGGCAACCACATCTAGCTGGTAAGTGTCTGAGGCTAGATTTGAACTCAGGTCCTGACTCCAGGCCCAGGCCTCTATAAGAGTCTGCTGCCCTTGGAGTAAATATCCCTTTGTAAAAGCTAACTGATATTAAGTGGTTAAATAGAACTGGGATGATTCCGGAAACTGGGGAGAAAATAGCCAAAAGGGACTTAATTTGATGGCAAGAGAGGAGAGCAACCCCAAATCTCTCTAAAGGTCTCCCCCTAGAATCCTGAGGGGGAGATACAGACAGCCAGGCTCTAACAGAATGACCCTGGACGTAGAACATGAGGACGCCTTCAGTGGCTGGACAAAATGTGAACAAGACACGTGTCACTTCAGTTAGAAGATTGTCCTGAGCACCGAATTCCGAATCAAGAGCGGAGGCTAAAAATGTGAATTAAATAGAAGAAAAATAAAAGAAGAAACACTGTGGGTTGAGAAGCCCGAAAGAACAGAGCAATTCCAAAATAACTAGAAGCAGACCCTCAGAGGGCAGAGGTGGGAGGTGAGGGTGGGGGTGGGACACGAGGATTTCAAGAGTGGCCAGAAGAAATTAACCAAAAGATTAAAAATGAATTGAGGGTTGGGGAGGAAGAAATAGATTGCAATGTAAGGTGGAAAACTCTACTTGAAACTAAAAGACTAGAGATCATTGGTAACTTTGGAGAGATGGGTTTCAATTGAATAAAGTTAAAAGCTTGGCTTATGAGAGTTAAGAGAACAAGAGAAATAGATGGATGGGAGTTAAAATGAATAATTTTGATTACATAAAGTTGAAAAGGTTTTGCACAAACAAAACCAATGTAGCCAAAATTAGAAGAGGAAGAAGCTGGGTGGAGCAGGTGGGGGAGGGGAGAATCTTGGTGACATTTCCCCAATAAAGATCCCATCTCATGGGAACTGAGCTAATTTATAAATCTCCAACCAATAAATGGTCAAAGGGTATATAAATAGTCAGTTTTCTGTAGAACTCAAAGTAACAGTCATGAAACAAATGCTCTAAATCACCAATAATTAAAGAAATGCAAATTAGAACAGCTGAGGTACCCATCACCCATCAGACTGGCCAAGATGACTGACAGATGCTGAAGGGGATGTGGGGGAAAGAGGTACTTCAGTATTTGTGGAGCTATGAGCTGCTCCAGCCATTCTAGAGAAGGCTTTGGAACCATGCCCAAAAAGAAGACCTAGCATCTTTATAGTGTCTTTTTTGTGGTGGCAAAGAATCAGACATGCAGGAGATGGCCATCATCTGGAATGGCTAAACAGGTAGCTTTCTAGGACCTCCATTATCATGGGGAAAAGGCGGTGTTAGCCCAGTGCAGGCCCCAGCATAGGAAGCCATGGCCTACCAGAGGTCTGGGCACAAAGGGCATCTCGGGTGTTCTCCAAGGTTTCTGACCATTTTGCTAGCAAGGTCAGCAGCAGAAGCAAGGAAGGGAAGCTGTTCCCTGGTGAATCAAGACTGTCTCCTTTCCGTGCTATGGCTAAATAGTCTAGAAGTTCCTCATTTTGTTCTGTGCCTGAACCACTCCACCCGCCTGAATCAGACCTGGTTGAAGTTCCTCCATAGTGTTCTGTATCATGATTAGAATTTAATCTTCTTGATTTTTTAAATTTACATTCCCAATATAGGCACTTAATGAATGCTTTATATTGATTCATAGCTAGGATAATTTTAATTTCATCATACTAAAATCCTACACCTAATGCGTTTTTTAAAAAATCCAAGCTAGACAATATTTCATGTGGAAAACTCCTAGAGGTTCTAGTGGACTTCAAGGTCAATGTGAATCAACAATGACAGGGCAGCTAGGGAAAAAATAACAAAGCGAATGGGCTACATCAAGAAACAAAATGGATTTCAGGTGCCAAAATGGCAGAGTAAGATAGGAGCTCTCTGGAACCCTCCCAAATTGCCCTCCAAACAACCTTGAAAAATACCTCCAAACCAATTTAAGAGCGGGGAAAGCAGTTTACCAGGAAACGTTTGTCTCACTGGAGCAGAAGAGGAGCAGTATCGTGGCACAGAGGCACTGAGCCCCAGGGCAATCCACTAGAGCTACCAAGGCCACCTGCCTCCCTCCCGAAACTCAGCCCCACAGGCAAGCTAGCAATCCCAGACCAGTAGCAAGGAGATTCCACTCCCATTGCTGACTTGTAGCAAGATGCTGCTCATGGGGCCAGCGAGCAACAAGATCCCACCCCTGGGGCTGGTCAGCAGCAAAGCCCTGCCCTTGGGGGAGGCTAGCAGGATGGTAGGGAAGCCTTCTCCAGTGTTAGCCAGCAGTTAGGTCCCGAGAAAGTCAAGGGCAAGGCTGTGAGCCCAACCAGAGGCTTAGAACAATGCAGGAACAGAGCCTAACTCTTACATAAAAGCACAATCACAAAACAGGTTTTAAAAAAAAGTGAGCAAAAATAAAACACAATTTTAAAAGAACTTAACTACAGAAAGTTATTATGGTGACAAGGAAGATCGAGGTACAAACAGAGAACAACAGTGGCTACATGTGAAGCCTCAAAGAAAAATGTAAATTGGTCTCAGGCTCAAAAAAGAACTCAGAAGATCTTAAAAAGGATTTTAAAAAGGAAGAAAAATTGCTCTTGGGTAGGCTAAGACAATATAAGAATGATAATGCTACCTAAATTAATCTTATTCAGTACCATACCAATAAATCTATGAAAAAAAGTATTTTAAAGAACTAGAAAAAAATAATAAAATTCATCTGGAAGTACACAAGATTAAGAATATCAAGGGAACCAATGAAATAAAATGTGAAGGAAGTTGGCCAGATCTCAAACTGTATTATAAAGTGGTAATTATTGAAGCAATCTGGTACTGGCTAAGAAATTCAGTGGTGGGGATCAGTGGAATAGATTAGGCACGCAGTACATTGTAGTAAATGATCATAGTAATCTAGTGTTTGATAAACCCAAAGATCCAACCTTTGAGACAAAAACTCATTATCTGACAAAAATGCTGCGAAAATTGGAAAATAGTATGGCAGAAACTAGGTATAGACCAATATCTCACACTATACCAAGATAAGGTCATAATGGGTACACATAAAATGGAGTTAGACATAAATGGTGATACTATAAGCAAATTAGGAGAGCACGGAATTGTTTACCTGTCAAATCTATGGATAAGGGAAGAATTTAGGACCAAAGATATAAAGTGCATTACAAAATATAAAATGGATCTATTTGATTATATAAAATTGAAATGTTTTTGCACAAACAAAACTAATTCAACCA
The DNA here is from genome assembly GCA_028646575.1 of Pseudocheirus occidentalis. Lineage (NCBI taxonomy): Eukaryota > Metazoa > Chordata > Mammalia > Diprotodontia > Pseudocheiridae > Pseudocheirus > Pseudocheirus occidentalis. The sequence goes on from JAQQSW010000716.1 coordinate 25,361, forward strand.
AAATTAGAAGGAAAGCAGAAAACTGGGGAAAAAAATTATAGCAAGTATTAATGAAAAAGGCCTCATTTCTCCAATATATAGAGAAATGAAGCAAATTTATAAGAATATAAATCATTTCCCAACTTAGAGTTGAAAGATATGAATAGGGGGGTGGCTAGGTGGTGCAGTGAATAGAGCACCGGCCTGGAGTCAGGAGTACCTGAGTTCAAATCCGGCCTCAGACACTTCACACACACACACACACACACACACACACACACACACACAACTAGCCATGTGACCTTGGGCAAGTCACTTAACCCCAACTGCCCTCCAAAAAGCAAAAAAAAAAAAAAAAAGATATGAATAGGTAGTTTTCAGACAAAGAAATCAAAGTTATCTATAGTCATTTGAAAAAATGTTCTAAATCACTATTGATTAGAGGGATGCAAATTAAAACAAGTCTAAGTGTCATCTCACACCTATCAAATTGGCCAATATGACAAAAAAAAATATTGTATGGGATGTGGGAAAACTGAGACATTAATGCATTGTTAATGGAGTAGTGAAATGATCCAACCATTTTAGAGAGCAATTTGGAACGGCCCAAAGGACTATACAACTGTGTGTACCCTTTGATCCAGCAATAGTTCTGAATCCCAAAGATATTTAAAAAGGGGAGAAAGGACCTATTTGTATCAAAATATTTTTAGCCACTCTTTTCATGGTAGCTAAGAGGTGGAAACTGATAGAATGCCCATCAGCAGGGGAATGGCTGAAAAAAAAAGTTGTGTTATATGATTGTTAATGGAAATTCATTGTGCTATACAAAATGATAAGCAGGATGATTTCAGAAAAACTTGGAAGGATTAACATGAACTGATACAAAGTGAAGTGAGAAGAACCAGGAGACCATGGTACAAAATAACAGAAAAATTGTATGATGAAGAACTGGGAATGACTTATTCTCAGCAATACAATGATCCAAGACAACCCCAAAGGATTTATGATGGAAAATACTATCTGCCTCCAGAAAGAGAACTTCTCTGAATAGACTGAATCATACTACAGTTATCCCTTCCACATCACTATTTTCCCCACTGCAGTTTTGATATATCACAGGTCGGCATAAAAAATTAAATGGGAATTTGGGGGGAGTTTTACAGAAGCTGTAGATGACACATGAAGATCAGCAAACAATGCAGAGCCTATGACCAAATACTTAATCCAAACTTTACAATAAGGGAAACACCCCATAAAAAAAACAAACCAGACATCTTCTCTGGTACAAAAAGAGGGTCAAAAAAGGGTATGTGGATTTTCCAGATCATGAAGGCTCCGGCATCCCTAACACACCCCCTCCTCCAATGTGCAAGAGATAATTGTATTTTTCTGTTTTATTCCATTTTTATTCTAGTCTTCTTGCACAAAATGACTAATATGGAAATACTTTACACAATCAACTTGCTTCCCATCTCAAGAAGGGAAGGATAAAATTTGGAACTAAAAAAATCTCCATTAAAAATTGTTTTTACACATAATCAAAGGGAAAATTTTAAAAAAATTTTAAACCATAAAATGTCCAGCAAAAGAAAAATGTTGATACTATAGTCAGAACTTGACAAACCCTAAGTACAAAGTGAATTGTATTTAGTCCTGTGCTTTTTTTTTCTTTTTGGAGGGCAGTTGGGGTTAAGTGACTTGCCCAAAGTCACACAGCTAGTAAGAGTGTCAAGTGTCTGAGGTCGGATTTGAACTCAGGCCTCCTGACTTTGGGGCTGCTGCTCTATTCACTGCGCCGCCTAGCTGCACCTCTCTGTGCACATTTTAAAGATAGCATTAACAAAGTAGAGCATTTCATCCATAATATGACATGTCAGGGGTAGTCAGCTACCATGTACCCAATAAGTATTTTATTTTTCTGACTACGTACCATGTAACAAATACTTACTTAGAAGTAATAACTCACATTTATGTGTTACTTTCAAGTGGTTTGTTGCAAAACATTTTATAGATTTTCTGCTATTCACAGTTCTGAAACATAATTATTATTATGTGTGATTCTGTGTGGTACTCACTTCACTCTCATGACATAGCTGTGCAGTAGGCTTGAGCTAATAATACAAGCATTATTGTCTTAATTTACAAAGGACACAAACTCACAGTTTTAAGGGATCTGACTGGACACAAAACTTTTGTGTTAAAGACATGGATCACCTCAAAAAAAACCCCAGACTAACATTTATTTCATACTGAATATCAAGATAAGCTTTAGATACAGTGACATCATAAATAATTCAGAAGAGAAAGAAAATTAACCTTAAAGCCTTCAGATAAAGGAAAACTTCATGACCAAAGAATGAAGGATCAGATGATATTATAAAGTATACAATTTTAATAATATAAAATTAAGTTTTTACATAAAAAAACCCAAAACACCAGGGCAGCTAGGTGGCGCAGTGAATAGAGCACCAGCCCTGGAGTCAGGGGGACCTGAGTTCAAATCCAGATTCAGACACTTAACACTTACCAGCCATGTGACCTTGGGCAAGTCACTTAATCCCAATTGCCCTGCCCTCCACCCTAGCCAAAAAAAGAGATTTAAAAAGTTTTTTTAATTAAAAAAACAAAAAACCCCACCAATCCAGCTAAAATTAGAAGGAAAACCACTGACTGGGGAAAGTCTTTGCAGCCATGCTTTTCTGATAAGAGTCTCATTTCCAAGATACATAAAGAACTGAATAAATTTATAAGAATAAAATCCATTCTCCAATTCATAAATGGTCAAAAGATAATGGACAGGTGGTTTTCAAAGTACTAAACTCTCAACAGCCATATAAAAAAAGCTCCAAATCACTAATAAAGAAATGCAAATTCAAACAACTCTGATGTTTTATCTAACATCACTCATATTAACAAAAAGGAGAAAAAAGGAAGATGACAAATAACTTTGCAAAACTTAAGCCCACCAACAATGCATTAGAGTTCCAATTTTTCCACATCCTCTCCAGCATTTGTCATTTTCCTGTTTCCTGTGCTGGAGAGGATGTGGAAAAATTGGAACTCTAATGCATTGTTGGTGGAGCTGTGAACTGATACAACCATTCTGGAGGGCAATCTGGAACTGTGCCCAAAGGGCTACAAATAATTGCATACCCTTTGACCCAGTCATACCACTTTTGGGATTATATCCCAAAGAGATCATAGAAGTGGGAAAAGGTCCCATATGTACAAAAATATTTGTTGCAGCTCTCTTTGTGGTGGCAAAAAACTGGAAATTTAAGGGATGCCCATCAATTGGGGAATGGCTGAACAAGTTATGGTATATGAATGTGATGGAATATTATTGTGCTATAAGAAATGGGAAGGAGATGGACTTCATAATTACCTGGAGAGGTTTATACAAATTGATGCTGAGTGAGAGGAGCAGAACCAGGAAAAACTTGTACACAGTCACAGAAAAACTGGACTCCTCTCCGCAATGCACAGTTAAAAGACAACTCTACAAGTCTCAGGACGGAAGGAGATTTCTATATTCAGAGAAAGATCCAGAAGGATCAGAGGTTAAATGGAGACTGAAGCAATGCATGCTATCACTCTTTTCAGTGTTTGGTTTTTGTTTCTCTTTTCTCATTGTTTACTCCATTGGCTATAACACCTATTCAACCAAACTATTGTACAATGTGATAGTTTGCAGATCCTATACATGATTGTATGCCACCATGGCGGGGGTAGGGGGTGGGGAGGAAGGGGGGAAAAATCTGAAACTCAAGTGACTCTGGAACTGAATATTGTAAACTAAAAGTAAACAAACAAGTCAATTAAAAAAAAAAAACTTAAGCCCAGCCAGGACTCCGGCTATAATGATGAAGCCACACCCACCCCCTAACAGAAGTGATGGGCTCAAGGTGCAGAGAGAGACATAAAACTGTACAGCACCGATGCAAGGATTTCTAACAAGGTTTTCCTTTTTTCAATGGAAGGGGAGGAATAAAATGCTTTTGTTATTAAATTTAAACGACACAGCTCACATTTCTCCAAGTCCAAATCTCTTTATTATTAAGGTCTCATTTATATAGGTTTGCAAACCAATTTATATAAATCTCATTCCATCCTCACACCCACCCTGGGAGGTGGGTGCTTTTATAAACGAGACAAGCAGGGTAAGTGACTTTCCCGAATGGTAGCGAAGAGAGGGAGGACTTAAGTCTTCCTGATTCCCAGCCCAACTTTCTATCCATCAGCCAACCTAGGGGCTTCATGCACTTGAAAGACTGGCATGTAGAAGATAACCTTATTTTGTTTGGACCTAGATGGCAGAACTGGGATCAATCAATGACTTAATAAGCCCCTACTTTATGCTCAACATTAGAGATACAAATACTGAAGGGAGATAATCCTTTCCCTTAGCAAGCTTATGTTCTATCAGTGTATGGGAAATACAGATAGTGAATGGTCCCCTGCGTAAGGAAAAGCTTAATAAATGAGCTTCCTGGGAAGGCAGCAAAACCCCCTAATTGGAGTTTCCAATGTGTGCAATAGAACAACTTGTCAGGGATGGTGTCATAGGGTACATCGCAATGCCAGGACATTTCCCAGTACTGTATGATGTTTTAAGCCTAACATGTCTTGTTCTGTGCTCACGAAAGGCATGAGTGTAGCTTCCTGACAGTACCGGGGTAGACCCAACGAGCTAATACCAAAATTCTGTCAACGAGACCAAACCGGCCTCTAACCCGTAGCTGGCTGGAGTCAAACAGAGCAGACTAGAGACAGGAGAGTTAGGAATAGAACAAATTTAATTTCAAAGTGAGGAAAATAAGCAAAGAGGCAGATCAGATACATGTGCTGAGGCCCTGCTTCTAGTAGGGGACCCCACTTTAGCATGAATGAACCTCGATACTCATACCAACGGCTACACAGTGAGTGGAGCCCTGACGATGAGGGACGACAGCAATGAGACAAGTCTGATTCATGAGAGGGCTTCATGATGAGAATACGGATACAGCAGGTGCTCGTCAAACACCTGGGGCTGGTCAAAACAACACAGCCATCATTTGATTTTGCCAGAGGGGGAGCACCAAGGATCGTGGTTATGGCAAGCTCAGGACTCAGTTTGCTAGCTGGGCCTTAGCTCTGGAAAACAGCAGGTCTCGTAATATTTTGACAACTTGCTAGCCCATCTGTTGGATGTGGCCGTTATGCCAGTGCTCGTAGTCTGGGGTTGGATACCAAGATAAAATAAGGCACTTGAGTCATTGAAGTCTGAAAAAGGAGGGGTATGCAACAAAGATAGTGG
>JAQQSW010000717.1:0-30636 GCA_028646575.1 Pseudocheirus occidentalis
TTACCTGCCCATAGAAATGTGGATTGTTAGTACGGTAAAAGCCCCCTGGCTCCCAGCATTTTGTTAAGTTTCTAGACATATTGGCCTTCCTGAGCTCAGAAAGACTTTTTGTCCAAAAGTCATGTCTAGGAAAGTGAGCCTGCCTAATCTAAGGTAATGGACCGGCTCCTTTTAGCCCAGGGTTTTAACTCTGGTTGGAATGTGAGCTGATAGCAGAGATAACAAGTGGCTGCCATTTTATCTGCCAGGCTCTTATCCTCCCCAGAGAAACCTTGGGAAGGAGAGCTGGCCACAAGGAAGGGTTCCTGACCAAGCCCAGACTGCAGTGACCTCGCATCCCCAGGGCAACGTTTCCAGGATCCGGGATCCGGGAGCAGGGCTCTGTGCTGTGTAGGGGAAGCAGCCATTTGGGGAATGAACCAGAGAGAAGAAAAGGCTTCCTTGAGTGCTTCCACAGCCCTGCTCCCAAGTACTTAACTTTTTAGAGCCAGACTTTGTATTGGAATCCATCTATTTTAGGGATTTTTATCTTGGGGTCTGTGAATAGATTTCAGAGAGTCTGTAAAAACAAACAGAACTAATCCCTGCTCTAATTGGATTTATTATTCCCCTTAATTATGAATATAGGTAACCTTAGTCTGAGAAGGGGTCCCTGGTCTCCGTCAGGCTGTCAAAGGGGTTTCCTATCTGGTTTAGTCTAATTTTACTGAAAACCAGAGAGGGCTGACCTACCCAAGCTCATAAATGGTGAACTCCTGATAGGACTAAAGTTTTTCCCCAACTCTCTGGCTAGAGCCAGGGAGAAGTCTCATGGTCCCATGTGGGAAAGGGTCTGGGTTCAAATTCTAGCTTTTTATTTTTAACTACCCGTATAACTATGGGCAGGTTCCTGAAATACTGTGCTCTAATTTTCACATTTGTAAAAATGAGCAGGCCAGGCTAGATGCATGACCTCTATGGTCTAAGATCCTCACTATTTTGCCAAATAACCATCTGAAGTTAGAATTCTGAGTAGGAATTTGGGGGGGCCAGTTAAGTTAACCTTGGTCAGAATCTCTCTGGTCTTTGCTACCAGAGTAAGTAACATCACATTATAGAGAATGAACACAAAGGAATCATAGAAATAATAAGTTTTAGAATTGAAAACCTCAGCCCATCCAGTTGAACTCTGGACAGTAAAAACAGAGTGGAAAACCCTGCATTTGGAGTCAGAAGTTTTCTAAGTTCATCTTCTGCCCTGAGCCTCAAGCTTCCTTACACATAAAATGGGAACCCTAATATTTGTACCACCTACCTCATGGGATTGTTAGGATCACAAGAGCTACCCGCACCAGCATTTTACAAAAGCAAGATGTTGTCAGCTGTGGTTTTGCAGGTGACAAATTGGAGACCAAGAAGATAGTTTTGCCCAAGGCAATGTGGCTAATTAATGGGAGATAGACTCCAAGTCAAATTTACAGGTTCCCAGTCTAGAACTTTGAAATGTATGCTATGTTATCCCCTTCCAAAGGTGTGTGGGAGAGTCGCAGCATCTTGAAATATTCAGCAGGGCCTAGTTGGCCTCTATTTTCCCAGTAAAATCATGACTGCCATGGGGACTAATAACACTTTGGCCTTTAATTGTCAAGTTGGAAGAAGATCTAAAACTAGGCTTTAAAGGGAAGGTTATGCCCCTTAGGACATATCAAGCAAACTAAATATTTTGAATAAAAGATTTAATCTGGGGGCTGCTAAGTGGTGCAGTGAATAGAGCACCAGGCCTGTAGTCTTTCAAATCCAGCCTCAGACAAACACAAAACTAGTTGTGTGACCTTGGGCAAGTCATTTAATCCTAATTGCCCTACCTTCCCCCTAAAAAAAAGGAAAAAAAGATTTCATCTGTTGGGGTGGGAGGGGCTTCAGGAGCCAGAGGATCTGGGTTCCAGTAATCTACTTTACTTGGGTTCTAGTTTCCTTATCTGGGAAGTAAAAAGAGCTGGACTAGATGGCTTTGGGGGTTTTTTCCTCTCACTTTTTTTATGAGATCAGATAGTAGAATCCAGTAGAATAAAAGCTAATTTTTGTTTGGTTTTATTTGAATTTGTTTCCACAGGGCTATGTTGGATCATAGTTCCTGTTTTGTCATGTGGCCTACCGTGAAACAGAAGGCCACCTGGGCTTACATCAAAGCTTTGTTGCTTTTATAGTTGATGTGACCTGAACTAGGTCAACATTTTCACTGATGCTTGGCTTTATCCAAGGTCCCTTAGGTAGTAGTAAGCATCAGAGGCTAGTATTCCCATCCAAATTCCCGCCCATTCCAGAACCTTCATACAGCAATTTCTCAATCTGCTTTTGAAACCCTGAGCTTGGGTTCCATATTCAGGGTGCTGGTTTAGAAGATGTAGATGTCTTGTGAATTGAGAATTGAATGTATTATTCCAACTTGACAGTTAAGGAAACTGAGGCATAAAAATCATGGGGCTTGTGTCATGTCTGAGTTTCTAACTCCAGCTTTGAGTGCTCTTTCTCCAACGCCATACTCATCAATAAAGATTTGTGCTCTTTGAGCCTTATAGTTACTGGTGTTTTTTTTTTTTTAAACTTGTTTCTGTTTGGGAGGAATGCCTTCAGGAGAGGGGCATGGAGGGTGAAAACTTTAGGGGTTTGAGTGCCCAAATTCATTAAGAAGTGGGCAAGGGTATGGCTTGAAGAGGAAAGCTAGTGGTCTTTAGTAGGAGAGGCTGCTGAGGGATTGGGGGCCTGCCTTAGAGCCTGGATATCTGGGTTCAGGTGTTCTTCTGACACAGTAGCCCAGTAGTAGCCGAGTGAGTCTGCACAACCTCCTAATGCCCCTAGGCTACACTCTTCAGTTGTGGTTCGGTTGCTTACCTGCATGAGCAGAGGCAGGAGGGGCTTGTACCAGTGAAATCAATGGAAGGTGGGAGTTCCGCCATATTGCCTGGGTTGGACCATCATCTGCTCTATGGAGGCCATAACCTACTAAAGAATGCCTCTCACCTTGAATTCTGGGCTTTGTCTGGTCATTGGCTTTTGTGCCCCGCCGGGACCCTTCTTTACTCTGCCAGCTCTATCTGGGCTCTTGGTTCTTGGTAGGTTTCGTTAACTTCACAGTTCCTTGAGCTCTTTCATCTTTAATATTTTCTAGCAAGTGCTCTGACCTATTTTACAAACGAAGAGCCCAGCATGAAAAAGAGTATTATTAGATCCTTTTTGCTGAGAACAGGCTGTTATCCACAATGTACTCTTAATTGTCATGTGCCTCCTCGGTGACAAACCTGACATGCTGTGACACATTGGAGACAGGAAATAGTCTCATTTGTAGGGACTTACATTGGCATAATGAGCTTGGCATTGGGGAGCTAGCCAAAAAGTGGCAGCTTGTGTTCCTCTGGGGCATTTATGACTACAAAGTACTTTATCGGGATCCAGTTTGAACCTCCCAACAACCCTGTCAGGCAGGCACTCATGACAAACGTGTCTTCCCCTTGTTACTTTTGAGGAAACTGTGGCCTGGAGTGTTTTAAGAGACTTACCTGGGATCACAGCTTCCTTTCGTTTGATTTTTTTTTTTTTTTAAACTATGGACCCAACAGTGTGCAAGCATTGAGGCTATGGTGAAAAAAAGAACCAGTCTCTGCCCTCCAGTGACTTACATTTGATGGGAATTTCCAATAAATAAATATGGGGTAATTTCATTAAGAAAAAGGGCAGTTTTAGTGGAGGGATAATTGGTAGGAAAGGCTCTTGTAGGTGGTAATACTGAAATCAAGTCAGGAAGCATTTACTAGGTGCCAGGCACTTTGCTAATTGGTGGAGATAACAAAGCCCAAGAAACCACTCTCTGCCCTAAAGGGTCTCACAGTTTAATGAAGGAGGTAATGTGCAGCTGAAAGAGACTCTAAAAAGAAGCTAGAGGTTCCTGGGAGGCAGAGGTGAGAAGGGATTTGGGATGCCCAGGTAGAGACAGGCAGGAGATGGCATGGGCACCGAGAGTGGCTAGCCAGGCCCAGGCCAGTTGGAGTACTGGTGTAGAATCTGTAGAAGGTTTGGCATCCAACTCCCCCACTCTCCATTCACCTTGGTCTGCCACCTGCTTTCAGAACAGCCGGCCGGGTCCCACTGACTCAGCTGTAAGTCATTAGGTTTAATTGGGAGTGTCTGAGCATATGCTATCTGACCCAGTTTTGTGTTGAGAAGAAAAGCAGGAGCTGCATATCTATTGTATGCTGATGCCAAATTCTTATTAGGGATGGCCCGTGGTGTTTCACATAGCCCTCTTGAGTATAGCCAGCCAGTAGTGTGGCTCATTCAGAGAGGAGCAGATTTTGGACGTTGATACTCCAATTCACCCAACCTGGAATGCCCTTTCCCCTCGTCTCAAACTCTGTTCCTTCTACTGAGCCAAAGCAATCTCCAAAGGCTCAAGTCTTCCCTCATTGGTCACTCTAGCCCAGTGGTTCTCAACCTTCCTAATGCCATGACCCTTTAATACTTGTATATGTGTGTATCTGCATGTGGGTGACCCGCCTGCAGACAGAGGAGTGGTGTTCTAAGACCATGGGAAATAATGTGTTTTCTGATGGCCTTAGGCGACCCCTGTGAAAGGGTCCTTCGCTTTGCCCCCTGGGGGTCGTCACCCACAGGTTGAGAACCACTGCTCTAGCCATTATGCACAACATAAATAATAGCCCTTTACCACCTTGCACTTTTTACCTTTTCAGTCTACATTATTCCCCTCCACAACTGGCCACCCTGTTCCTCACACATGATACTCCCATTTCTCTTCTATCCCCATACAATCCTTTGATCTTATCCACCTGAAGTTTCTGGTGTCCTTCAGAATTAAGCTACCTACTGTGGAAGGTCTTTCTTGGTGGGCCTCCCTTCTCTGGTTACCCTTTTTATGTGTCTTGTATCCTTGTCCTCTCCTTTAAAATGCAATCTCCCTTGGAATATTCAGCAAATATTTAATGTGCTAGAGTGTGCTGGGTACTAGGAGTTGAAAGGTGGGGTGGAAAGTTTTTTAAAATGCAATCTCCCTGAGGGCAGAGACTGTTTTCTCTCTTCCTTCAGGTTCCCAGCATTTAGCACATTCTGGAGCATGTAGTAGTAGCAGCGGCTTAATATAGCTTAAATGATTTCATTTGACCTTCACCAACCTCATAGTAAGGTAGGGAATGCAAATCCCTCCCTACAAATTGTGCCTTGATTGACCTGTTCAGTTGTCTTTCTTGTCCTGTCTCAAAGGAGAAAATGTCACGGGTGTAATGCAAGAAGATTGAAGCTGGTGTTAGGGCATGCTGTGGTAGACAGTCCTTGTGATAATTCCTTTTCCATTTCATTGAGGAAACCTTGAAGTATTTATAGAGTGTGCAGGGAGCTATACTAGGTTCTGGGTAAGATTCAAACTGCACACACAGCTCTTTCTACCTATTAAGTATTATTGATTTATATTTATCGATTTATATTAATGCTCAACAAATCTGTAATATGGTTTGTATATCATATTTATGTTTTTATAACTATTTTATTTATATATCAATACTATGTTTATACACGTTCATATACACATACATTATACATATACACTGTTTAGCCTGCTGTTAAGTAAAGAGTTCTTGAAGGGGAATGAAAAACTGAATGTCACTGAATTATTATGATTTTTTACACTAATTTTTTATTTTTATTTTTTAAAAAAGTACATTCAAGGAATAATCAAGTTTTACAATTGTGGAAGAATAGATATATTTAAAAGCAGACATACTAAGGGACCTCAGCTAATCTCATCTTAGTTTTACAAATGAAATCCAGGTCTAGAGAACTGAACTGATGTGTCCTTATTATTGAGCTAATTCCTGGCAGCTGAGACTCGAACCCAGGTTTCTTGACTCCTGGTGGAACACTTTTTTTTTTATAAGGGGAGTGGTTGCTTTATATTCATTCCTTTTATTTGCATGTAAAAACTTTATTCTGAGGGGGCTGTATGTTTTGCTCAAATGCCAAAAGGGGTACAGGACCCACAAAACGTCACAACTCTCACGTTGTGGGGGGCGGAGCGGGAGATGTTAGAAATCATGATGTATGTGTACTGACTCTACCCTTCTTGGGTTCTTCATTCTCCAGAATCCTGCAATTGCAGACATTTATACGGAACATGCCCATCAAGTTGTGGTGGCCAAGTATTCGCCTAGCGGATTCTACATCGCATCTGGAGGTAGAGTATCCCACTTGTCCCTGTATTTGATGCCTCTGGGGATTAAATGGAGATTCTAGGAGAAGTCCAGGAAAATTGGAGGGATGGGAGAACCAATCTAATTAGCTTTGGTTTGGGTAAAATTGGCAGGTCGAGAAAAGCTGAAAAGACACCAGAATTAAAACTCAATTCAGTGGGTGCCGAGCCATCTGGTTGCCACCTTTCAGCTGGTTTCCAGTCGCAGGCACCCGCTAGAATGCCTTCCATACATGAAAGCCAGCTTTTTCTATAGAGCCGGCTATCCTTTGTGGGTGTGTCTCTTGTGAAATAGTTGAACTAGTTTCCTGACCCATAAGGCTTGGCTTTTATTTTTAGTAACTCTGAGTTTTGTGTCTCACTGCCTTTTTTACCCCCTTTTTAGACTGTAGTTGCCTCCCAGGCAGAGATGTGGAGAAAGAGGCCTTTTACCACAGGCTGACGCCGTTTGTATCATCCAGCCCTTGCTATGAATTTGGATTGGTTCCTATGACTTCTCCCGAGTGCTTATCATTTTCAGATTTTTTTTTTCCCCAAACCCTTGCCCCCTGGTATTCAGTGCCTGGTATTTAAGCCTGGTTATATGTCCTGAAGCGGTAACACCTGATAAAAAAGTGTCATTTGTAGCACCTTCCCTGGCTCTTCAGCATCCATAGCAGTAAATCCAATTACGGGGATCCCTGCTGATAGTGGCAAACCGTATAAGGAATAAGTGGGACCATCCCCCAAAGATTGGTTACAGTAGGGATTCTTATCCTGGGATCCCATGAACGTTTATTTTTAGCTTTATTTTAAAATATCTGAATAATTAGTTTTAATACAATTAGTTTCCTTTATAATACTGTGTTTTGTTTGCATTTTAAAACCTTATTCTGAGGAGTCCATATGTTGTAATAGACTGCCAAAAGGGGTCTAAAATCCACAAAAGGGCAACAGTTATTGCATTGGAGGGGGGGGGGGAATAGGATTGGGAGATGTTAGAAACTTAGGCTGAAAGTCCATGACCTTCAAAGAAGATAACATAATCAATAGAAAAATTAATTTTAAGAGATGCTACAATGGAGAGTAATTTAAATTGTAGCTACCTTCTCCCCTGATTGGTTGGGGGGAGGGGGGAATGATGCATGTGCTTTCCAGTACATAGAATACACTTACATTTCCATATGGCAATTCTTTTTAGTGTGAAATGAGTTTTAGATCTTAAAAAGTAATGATTGAATGTTGCTCTGGAGATTAGTGCAGCTCTGAAAGGGCCAGTAGTCTATAAATAGTGTCTCATTCAGAGCTCAGAATAATGAGGGAGATGGAGAAGGTGCAACGTTGACAAAGTAGGTTGCCTTTGGACCTGGTCTTCCAGGGAGGCATTAGATGTATCTTTGGCAGCTGACTCCATGCTGGATAGAAAAGACCATTTGGACTCTAGACTTTTTTTTTCGGCCTCTTCTGATTCTTTCTTGATAAGACTTCACTATTCACCACCTTCCTGAGGATCAAAACGAATTAGGCACAGGGAACTTGACTAATCTTTGGCATGATATGTATTTGGAGGCAACAACAACAAAAAAATCTTGATTTGTAACACCAGGGCAGTGGATGAGTAAGCTGTCAGATCTTGCCAAGGTGAGCAGAATCCTCATCTTTTAAGTCCTGCCCCTAGGAAGACAATGAGCTTTCCTGCGCTAAGCCTGGTACTAAATTGGGGTTTTTGATCCAACTTTTTTTTTCAGTGGTACCTCCAAGGATGCATTTTCGTAGCCTGGTAAGGGTAAATCATGGCTGCCTTTGGCACTTATCTCCCGCCAACTCAGCTTCCCAGGAATCATACCTCCAAAGCCTGTGTAGTCAAATGCCAACATGTGATACAACTTTGTGGGTGCTAAGATCCACAAGTCTTCTGAGGATCTGTGGCTCTTCCCTACTCAGTCTCTAATTTGGGCTTCTTGGCATTTTATGTGATACTGACTTAATTTCTCCTTATCCATTAAAATGCAAAGGAACCCAAAGTTACTCACAAATCAAATAACTGGATATGATGAAAGATGCTGTGTGGACCAACATTTTTAATTTTACAGATAGAGAAACTGAGGCCCAGGGAGGTTAGAGGGCTTGCCCAAGGCCACATAGGTAATAAATATCAAATAGAATTTGAATACATGTCTTTTGTTTCTAAAGCTAATGCTTTTCACTTTATGACTCACTAAGTTCTTGAAATGGGTTAAATTTTTTTTAAAAAGATATATACTATGTATATAGCTTAGACTGGCATGATCTTTTACAGAGCCCCTTAACTTTTCTAAGATAAATAAGGCAAAGTGGGATACCCTCCCCTCAGACAAACCAACTCTTTATGCATGTATTTCACCTAATTGTACATATTTTTCCTGGAGGACAAGGGATATCTTCTAAATGGTGATTTGTCTTTAATGATGGAAATGATAGGTAACAGTTACATAGCACTTTAAAATTTGCAAAAGAGTTTACAAATATGCCATTTGATCCTCAAAACAACCCTGGAAGGTACGTGCTAATAGAATCTCTATTTCACAGTTGAGGAAGCTGAGGCAAACAGTTAAACCCTGAACCATAAGGCTTGGTCTTTATATTTAGTAACTCTTGTCTAGGATCACATAGTAAGTATCCAAGATTGGATTTGAAGTTGGGTCTTACCAGCTCTAGGCCCAGTTGACTATTCAATGTGTCATCTAGCAACCTTTGTAGTTAGATACAAAAAAGCTTTCTGAAATTTCAGGGTAGAGTGGAACATTTACAAAAGGAAGGGTCTGTAGGATTCTTTTTGGTTTTGTTTTGGTGGGGGGTTTGTTTTATTTTTAGCTTTTTGGAACGGGGGAGGTAGGGCTATTGGGGATAAGTGGTTTGCCCAAAGTCACACAGCTAGGAAGGTGTGTCCAAGTGTCTGAAGCCCGATTTGAACTTAGTCCTCCTGACTCTAGGGCCAGTGCTCTATTTACTGGCATGTGTGTGTGTGTGTGTATACCTATGTATAAGTAATAAAATTAGATCTCAAGTTCCCTTCCAGATCTAAATCTCTGAACCTTATTACTGGAGGAGAGGTCACTATCGATGATAGTTTGACCATTGCCCTGTAAGTGTGGTGGCCGGGCCTGACCTGGCTTCTTAGAAACTCAAACTAAGGAAGTTGGAATTTCTCTTCTTTTCCCCCATAGTCATTCATACTCTTCCCACCCACCTACCCCCAGCAGTTCAGGTTAAATGACTTTGCCAGGGTCACAAAGCTAGTAATTGTCAGAGGTCAGAGTTGAACTGAGGCCATCCTGACTCCAGGGCCAGTACTCTATAGTCTTAACTGCCCCCATTTTTTTTCCTTTTAATCCAAAGCTTAAACCTGAATTCAGATAAACATAAGGCATTTGGATATGCCTGAGAGAGCTTACTCTTGCAAGTTCCCCTCACTCCAACTCCCGTGCCCCTGTGCCTTTTCCTCACCTGCTATCATTTCAGGACATCCTCTTCCAGGAATGCTCCTCTGACAGTGACGTCAGGCCCTCAGAGTTCTATCCAGTTGCTGTCATCACACGTCTCGACTTGAATTAATTGAAGAAACAAAAGATGTTTTTCTTCAGAGCCTACTGCAGACCTAAGGTGTACACTGGGGGAAGCTTGAATTCCCACTGAGAAAAAGACCATCTTAGGCACTTTCCGTGCAACCTACAATGTAGCATGAAAAAAATGGGAGTCTCAAATCCACATGCTCCCTCCTCTGCTGCCAATTACTATGCTAATTTGTGAAGATGGGACTATTGGTAGTCAATACTTGTTGACAGGATTCTGGCAGGGAGGGAGGAGAGAAGTCTTCAGGTCTCTGCAATCTGTTAGGTTGAAAATGCAGCCCTCTCTTAGAGATGGGATCAGTGTAAAACACTGGCTAGTATGTATGCCTTTCCAGTTACTCTTTCTCACAAAAGAACTTACTTGAGAATCTAAATTTGAATTGTCGATTTTGTTCTTGGTTTATGGTCTTTTGGAAGAGAGCAGGATTTCAGTGCTTTAAGGGAAGAAGCTTAGAATGAAGGATATTAGGCTTGGGAGGAATCTCAAACACAGTTTCCTAAATTCCAGTGATTTCCTTTTGCCTCCAGCATCAGATCCATTAAAAGCCTGTTGAAGCCCTTCTAACCTGAATCCTTCCCACCTTTCCAGTTGTCTCGGCACCTTACTCCCTCTGCATATTCTGTGAGCCAGGACTGCTGGTTTTCTCCTTGCTAACTCACAGGACTGTTTATCTCTCAATTCAGTAGTTGTCCCTCCTGCCTGGAATTCTCTCCTTCCTTCAAATCCCAGCTAAATTCTCACCTACTGGAAGGCTTTCCTTATCCTGGTTAAGGCTGCTGCCTCCCCTCTGAAAGGCCCTCCAGTTAACACTATAGATCTTGTTTGTTTGTACAGAGCTGCTTGTGTTCTCTCTCCTATGTGTGACCTTCTCAAGGTCAGGGATTATCTTCTGCCTTTCATTATATATCTGGTGGGAGCCATCTCCAGTCCTGATCTCTGTCTGACCTCTGGAGGAGAAAGTGAGGCTGGTGATTTTGCATAGTCCTTCCTCACTTAAATCCAATTCACTTACAAGTCAAGACATCCCCTCCCTGATGTCAAGGTCCTCTTCCAGAATGAAGAACAAACAGCAACAGTGCCCAGTGCCATCCACATAGTAGTAGGTGCTTACTTAATAAATGCTCCTTGATTAAGAGAAACCCCTGCAATTTTTTTTTACAGGAGAAGGCAAGGTCTTTACACAGGGAGTTCTTGACTTCAAATATAGTAGTGTTGTCTATATACCAGGACAAGCAAGAGCTTCCTACACTGAAGTTGAGAGTAGATAGGAATTTTTTTTGCAAGCTTTTGAACTAACACTGGTTGCTGAAGTTGGGTGGATAATCAGTGTTAAAACTTGTTGGTTAAAGGTGATAATGATTGTACTACTTACCTTCCATGATTGGTGGGAAGACCAAACTTTTATATATAGATAGATTTATCTATCTATATATGTAAAGGCCCTTTGTAAATGATATAAATATAAGTTTCAGTACACTCCACCCAAGCTTCTCCCTTTGTTGCCCAGAGTTTAATTTGAAAAAGTTGTGTATGAAAAGATAAGCCCAGGAAGACCTGAGTTCAAATCCTTCCTCAGACACTTAGCACTTCCTAGCCATGTGACCTTGGACAAGTTACTTAACCCTAATTGCCCTGTCTTCCCCTTCCAAAATAAAAATAAAAAAGATAGGTTTCCTTTTCAGTCAAAGAGTATCCAGTGTATTTATTTGTTTTGTGCGAAGATTGATCTCAGCAGACCGTTCTTCGTCTTCAAGAGTGCCACCAAGTGATTGGGGCAGATTGTGGAGTTGATCCTTGCTCAGATAATGATTTTTCTTCCTCTCCTACCCCACAACTCCCTGCTTTCTTCTCACGGCAGATGTCTCTGGGAAGCTTAGAATCTGGGATACCACACAGAAGGAACATCTCCTTAAATACGAGTACCAGCCTTTTGCCGGCAAGATTAAGGACGTTGCCTGGACCGAAGATAGCAAGAGAATTGCGGTTGTTGGAGAAGGAAGAGAGAAGTGAGTGGCTGGTTATACACACCCTCCTTGCCTTGTTCTCTCAAGTGTGTAGGTCTTGTTCTTAAGACTTATTAAATATTAAACACGAGATGCTTAAGTGTCGATACTTAGAGGGCAGGGACCATGTCCTAGCCTTCTTTGGTGTCCTTTACAGGCTTAGAGAATTGGAAGATTTTCGCCTTCAGTGCCAGAAAGGTGTGCTTAGAGATTTAACCAGAGAAATTTAATCCCCTTGTTGGTTTTGGTTTTTTTGCTTTTAAAGAAAGAGTGAATTTGCTATTTAGAGGTGAAAAAGACTTGGCTACCACTTTCCAGGATTGACCCATACCTTTTTTCATACCTCATTGCTTAATTTAAATTTAATTAGCTCTATACATAAGCATGTTTCCCCTTTTTGTCTTCTAATAGCATAAAGATTTATGCCACCATAAAAAAAGTGAAATATTTTATTGTTTTGTTTTCACTTTCTACATGGATTGAAGTTGTTTCTGTAGAGCAGTAGTTCTCAACCTTCCTCATGCCACCACCCTTTAATACTCATGTGGGCGTATCTGTGTGTGGGCAGACTCACCTGCGGACGGATAGAGGAGCAGTCTCTCGGTTCCTAAGACCATCTGAAATATGTGTTTTCTGATGGTCTTAAACAGCCCCTCTGACCCCTGTGAAAGGGTTGTTCGACCCCAAAGGGTCGTGACCCCACAGGTTGAGAACCACAGCTATAGAGTATTATCAGTGGGTAGTGATTATAAAATACAAACCACAGAGTCGCTGAGTGTCAGAGATGGAAAAGGCCGTTATGATTATCAAGTTCACCTGAGGCCTAGGAAGGCCTAAGTCTGTGGCCTTGGCAGAACTGGAACCCTTGTCTCTAGAGTCCCACTTTTGTACTTTGATACTCCCCAGACAACAGTAGCTTACTTACACTGAATTCAAATAGAAAAGAATTCCTGCAGCCTCCTGCTGATTGACTTAAAAAACCACAATTAACATCATCTCTATTGTATTATACTTTCATTTATTTTGTTCAGCATTTTCCAGTTAACATTTCCCTCTGGTTTAGGCTGCGCGCCAGCTTGACCTTTGTTTCGCATTATGTTTTCTTCTTTAAAGCACTTTGTGGACATAGTCAGAGTAGTATTTTAAGTGATATAAAGACTTAAGTCCACCTCTCTGAGTTCACAATCATGCTTCTGACTCGTACTAGCTGTGTGGCCAAAGGCAAGTCACTTAAACTGTCTGCCTCTGTTTCCCCATCTGTAAAACGGATGATGATAGCACTTACCTCCAAAAATTGTCATGAGAATTAAATGAGTGTGTGTGTGTGTGTGTGTGTGTGTGTATTGCACTTTGCAAACCTTGAGATATTGTACCCGTGGTAGCATTATTATTATTATTCTCCATTTTTCAGATGATAAAGCCAAATCTTGGAGAAATGACTTCCAGTGTGGCTAGTTGATAGCAGAACCACGATTCATCCCCAGATTATTCTGATTCTTCATCGTTATAACAACACCCTGACTCTGAGAGTGTTTTGTCTTCCCTGGTCAAAGACCTTTTTTTCCTTATGTCCTTTGTATGGTATAGATTTTAACAAACAACAGTTCCATTTTTCTGTATTTATTTCTTATTTTCACCTCATTCCCCGACCTGGTAGTTAAGACACTTTTGGTTCAAGTCTGATTTATGCTCCCAGCTAGTTGTAACCTTGGGAAAGTCATTTCTTTGGTCTTGGTTTCCTAGCTTTTAAAATTAGGGAACTGGCTTAAATGTTACCTAAAGCTTCTAGCTTTACTTCTTGTATTCCTTACATCTTGTGACAAGTTGGAGTTCCACAAACTCTGGTTTGGTCTTTTTTTTTTTTTTTTTTTAATACCTGGGCTTTTTAAAAGCACAATTTTTCTGTCCTGAGATAAATGTTGCCTCATGTTGAACTGAAATGACTGTTATTTTAAGGATTGATTTCTGACCTCAGCAAAGACAGCAAAAGGAAGCAGAAAGAAGAAGTCAGCAAGTTTTTCTGTCTGTTAAATAGATAGGTTAAAGCTTCATATGACATGAGCTTAACCACTTTCTCCTTTGTCTGGTTCTCCTCTGTTTTGACTCTGTATTTTTATCATTTAAGGTTTGGATCAGTCTTCCTTTGGGATACTGGCTCTTCCGTTGGGGAGATAACTGGACATAACAAAGTGATCAATAGCGTTGACATTAAACAGACCAGGCCTTACCGTCTTGCCACAGCCAGCGATGACAACTGTGCAGCTTTCTTTGAGGGACCACCATTCAAGTTCAAGTTCACAATGGGCGTAAGTCAGCTTTTTCCTTTGTGGCTAGTTGTGCTGAACTTTGGGTATCTCCTAATGCTTTTTGGTGGTCGTTACCAGGATGGAGAAAAATCGGGGAAATCATTGATGGAAGGAACTTTTTTTGTTTTGGTTTTGGGGGGCAGCTTGGAGGCACTTGGGGTTAACTGACTTGTCCGGGGTCACACCAGCTAGTAAGCGTCTGAGGCCATATTTGAACTTGGGTCTTCCTGATGGGCTGGTGCTCTATCTGCTGCCCTCCAGGAGGCATGTTTGAAAAAGCAGTGAGGTGTGGTAGAGTACTGTCTGAGCAAGACCCAGGTTCAAATCCCTACTCTGCCACGTACCACCTATGTGACTCTGAGCAAGTCCCTTCACCTACCCTGGCTTCTGCTTCCTTCTATATAAAAAGGAAGGGTTGGAAGGGGTAGGGAACCTGTGTCCCTCTAGGTCCTCAAGTACAGCCCTTTGGCTGAACCAGACTTCACAGAACAAATCCTTCTATTAAGAGCATTTGTTCAGTGAAGTTTGGGCTCAGTCAAAGGGCCGTGCTTGAGTACCTAGAGGGCCACATGTGGTCTCAAGGCTCCAGGTTCCCCATCCCTGGGTTAGATAATTACAAGGTCATAGAACTTAGAGTGGGATTTGAAAGCTCCTTTGGCCAACTTCTCATTTTACAGAGAAGGAAACTGAGGCCCACAGCTGTTAAGTGATTTTTTTAAGAACACCCAAGGGCTAGTAAGTAGCAAAACTGGGATTCTCTTTGGTTCTCTCCTGGAGTGCTGATTCATTTCTCTTTAGAATACATAGCATGGTACCTGGAGGGAAAACGCAGCAGTCTCTTTGTGTTTTTATAGGGTCATGGTTTACTCAAGAGAAGAGTGGTATAGGTCAGAATGCTAGGCTTAAAAACATCTTAACTCAGCCTTCTGGCTCCATGTAAGGAAGAAGGTGCCACTCTGGTTGCCCTGACTAAAATGGGGCGAATAGCCTTAGAAGTAGTGAGTTCCCCTTTATTATTCTAACAGAAGCTGTTTGGCCAGTGGGGATTATTTTGAGGGAAGTCCCTGTGCTGAGTAGACTTAGATGCCTTCTACTGCCTTTTGTAGCTCTGCCGGAGCATCTCCTGTGGCTATTGGCTAATTGGCATGCAGAATCCCGGTTATTTTGGGAGCAGTTGTTAAAGGTCACCCTTTTGTAATATGTGTGCAGAGATTGTAGAGCACTAGATTCTTTCTGCCTTGTTTTTGAGCACAAGTGAGTATAGTAATTAAGTCCACTGATCTGAACCCACAAAGGGAAGGAAATTATAGGTTTCCAGAGGAGCTCAAGCCTGTCTGCTGGTTCTTCCCTTTGCACAACAGTGTAAAAAGCTCAGACTCTTTATTCTGCTGGCGTTTTTTTTCTTAGTGCTGTCCAAAATGGAGGATGTGCCAGGGAGAAAGAGCTTCTAAATGAGAAGTCACTTTCCTTCTTGGGGAGCTGTTGCGTTGCCCATCTCTGGATGTCTTTTGAGTCATGGCTGGATTAGGTAGCTGGCAGAATGTTGCAGCGGGGATTCCTGCCCAAGCATAGATTAGCTGAGATGTCTTCTGAGGTCCCTTCCGCCTCCGAAACTCTGATTTAGCAAGTATAAATATTTGTTAAACACAAAGCAGTTGTGCTAGGCTCTAGGGGAGATGGAAAAGGCAGGCACCCAGCCCTCCCTCTGAATGCTCTGCCTCGTATCCCACCTTCTCCAGAAGACCTTTGCTTGTGTCCCCCATTAATCCTTGTGCTTTCCATCCATTCACCACCCCCATTTCCTCTCTCCTGAGTACTTGTACAGAGTTATGAGCAGAGACTTTTCTGTGACCTTTCTTTGCAGCCCCCCACCTCACCCCCAGCTTATGTGCCCGGCATATACTAGGTGCTTAATATTTGACTGACTCTAGAAACTTGCTGTCTAGTAGGGGAAATCACGAACTATTTCTTTTAAGT
Source organism: Pseudocheirus occidentalis (assembly GCA_028646575.1). Taxonomy (NCBI): domain Eukaryota; kingdom Metazoa; phylum Chordata; class Mammalia; order Diprotodontia; family Pseudocheiridae; genus Pseudocheirus; species Pseudocheirus occidentalis. The sequence continues at coordinate 16,110 of JAQQSW010000717.1, forward strand.
GGATCCGTAATAGGGGTCTGCCTTAACCTTTCCATCGGTGAGATTCTTGCTCGTGGCTCTCTGTAAGCTCTCTGTAGGGAATCTGGCTACTTCACCAGAAGCCTTCTTTCTGGCTCTTCTAACAGTGGAAGATAACATTTCATTAGCCAGACGACCGGTCACTTAACCCTGGTTCTCACTGTGTAGCTGGCTATCTCTTGCCTGGCCCACATGTCCCTTCCTAGTGGCAGTGAGGCACAGTGGTAAACCAGGGGGGGAAATTGGTTGTGATTATCAATAATTACAGTAACTGACTTCTAAATAAGCACTTACTGTGTGCCAGGCAATTTATTATTTGGTCCTCCAGGCAACCTTTCAGGATATAAGGAAACTGAGGCAGACAGCGGTTACCTGACTTGCCAAGGGTCAGACAGCTAGAAAGTATCAGGCTGAATTTGAGATCAGATCTTCCTAACCCCTGGCCCAGCTCACTCTCTGTGCCAGCTAGCCCCCAAAAGACAACTGGGAGGGTCTCCAATAACGGGCAAACGTCTTGTGTTAACTTTTAAAAAAAGACAAAGACAGGAGTTGCTACAGGATGAAGGGTTGGAGGGAGCATCCATAAGATCAAAAATCCACTGGAAGATTTGCATATTTGGAGTCAAAAGACCTGAGTATGATTCCTAGATATACCACTTGATACCTTGGTAGTGCCCATCTGTGCTGTGGAAGAAAACCCTTACCTGGAGCTGTGCTGATGAAATCACAGCTCTGGCTCAGCCCTTGGGAAATGGGAAACCTGTATATTGTAAACTCCTTGAGGGCAGGGATTGTCTTCTGCACTTTTTATTTGTATCTCCAGGAATTAGCACTGTGCCTGACCCTCTCTCTCCCCTTCTCCCTCTCTCTCCCTCTTTCTCTCCCTCTCTCTTCCTCTCTCATTTTCTTCCCCTCTTTCTATCTCATTTTCTTTCTCCCTGCTTGTCTCTCATTTTCTCTCTTCCCCTCTCCCTCTTTCTCTCTCTCTCACTTTCTTTCTCCTCTCTTTTTGTCTCATTTTCTTTCTCTCTGTCTCTCATTTTCTCTCTTCCCCTCTCCCTCTCTCCTATCTCTCCCTCTCTCTGATTGGATCTGGTTTTGACTGCTGGTTCTCCCATTTATTTAGCTATGTGACTTTGGGGAAGACTTGAACCACTCTGACTAGCATTCAGTTTCCTCTTTTGTGGAAATGGTCTAAATGGCTTCTAAGATCCCTTCTGACTCTTAGTCTGGGCCTATGAAGAGAAAGAAGTTTGCAGTAACCAGCTGCTTTAAAAAGAGGCTTCTGGAATAACCCCATCCTCCAGCAAAGCTCTTGTCAATTCAGCAGACATTTACTGGGTGTGCTGAAAATCACAGCAAAGGTGTGTGGGAAAGGACTGGGTGGGCTGTATAAGCAGCATCATCACCCTGAAAATGAGTAAGTTTGCGACTTTTAGTAGTGGCTCACCCGGCCCCCCAGGCAGAAAGGAGGTGACATTTAAGAGGGGGAAATTCAAAATATTTATTTCTGACCTCATAGCAGGGAAAATGAGCTTTTTCTAAAGCTAAGGGCAAGTTTTGCTCTTGGCATTTTTGCCCCCTCTCCTTGCTTCACAAATTCTTGGTTTCAAGTTGCATAGTTGGCCCTGAATATCGCACCTTTGGCTCGGATAGTTAGCCCTCTGCTGATGGAGTCCTGATTCTCCTTGTCCAGACCGACTCTGCCTTTTTTCTCTGTCTAGGCTCCAGGGTTCCTAACGTAACTTTAGGACACGATGTCAGTAATCAGAGGAACCTAAGCCCTTGGACTCACAGATAAGAGCTGTACACACATACCCCTGTTTAATGTGTCTGCTTAGGACAGACTGGACCAGATACTTTATCAAGGCCTGTTTGGTTTAGACTCGAAAGAGCTTTTGAGTTTATTTTCATCATTGGCCTCTTGCCTCACCTGGCCTGTGCATCTTCAAATTTGGGGCTGATGTTTTAGAATACAGGCAAGACTTTCTAGATCCAAAAGATAGATAGACAAAGCATTTATTAAACACTGCATACCTGTCTTACTGAATATTTAGTACTGAAAATACAAATATAAGTAAAAATGATAATTCCTTCCCTCAAGAAACTTCTGTTCCCATAGAAGTCGTCTGGCCGAGCTGGGTTTAAAGTGAGCACAGCTGGAATTGGTCTTTCTCAAATGGAGTTTCCAGGGAGAAGGGATAACTCTCTGATTCTCAGAGGAGGCCCTTGGGGACAGAATAGTGGAGGTGAAGAAGTCATCTGGACAGTCACTGACTGGGCCGAGTTTGCATTGAAAGAAATCCTTTCTGGTCATCATCTCCTTTTGCTTATCTTGAACAAGTCTCCTCCTTGTTGGAAGAGTTAACATGTTAGAAAATGGACCCTGGTCTCCTGAATCCTCAGCTGACCTGGAGCACTTTAATTCTCTTTTGGGGATTTCAAATTCATCTTTAAAATGAAGAGGGTTGAGTAGGGGGCTGTGGATAGGGGGTCCTCTTGGGAATCAGGATGTCCTATGTGCAAATGCAGCCATCTGCAGCCCTGGGTGAATCACGTGGCATTTTCTTTCCATGTCTTGTAGTACTTGTAACATTTAAGTCACAGGATCCGAATGAGATAATGCCTATAAAGTACCATTTGGGTGTCTGCAGTTACTTTTACAGAACCTTTCCAGCTTAGAGTCTGCCATCACTAATCTAAGTTTCCTGTTAGTGGTAGAAACAGAATCTTGGGGGGGGGTTGGATTGGCTGCTGAATCTTTTATTTTAAAAAAAGAGGGTAGGGTCTAGTGGAGAATTTCCCAAGGTCATGTGGATAGTAAGGGTTTCTGGCTCGGGCCCCTGGACCTCCAGTCTAGAGCAGCAGTATTCTTTTCGTTAAGCAGACGTCTTCTCTTGGACAGCTTCTTTATTTAGACTAGAAGGAAAGCAAGCTTTGTTAGTTTGTGAAACAGGCCTTATCTAAATCTCAGTACAAAAATGAAGCTAAACACTGTCATCATGACGACATTTTAGCCTTGGAAAAGCATTGAAAAATCTGCCTTCCCTTTTTGGTAAAAGTGGGGGGCCTGAGGATGTAGGATGTTGTTCTACTTTCCTTCAGTGGTGTATTGGCTTTACTTTTTATGGTCTTTATTTTCTTTTATTATTTTAATTTTGTTGTTATTGTTATTTTTTTCTTCCATAAAGAGAGTTCATTTTGTTGTGGTTTTTTTGTCCTTTTCCCCCCCCCCCCCCAAACATTTTTTGTACAAAGAATCACATCATAGTAGAGTGGGGTGGTTAGGGGAGAGAGAAGGGATGTTTGGAAATAAAGGTGATGTAGAAACAAAGTAGCAAAAAAAATTATTTTTGCTTTTTGAATAAATGAATTTGCATTGAATCTGTGTGAGTTGCTGTAGGCTAAATGTCCCCTGTATCAGCCAAGCTTCACCTTTGGAAGATCAGCCCTTGTAGAGATGTGAGCTTCTCTAGAACATTTCAAAGGGACCCTTACTTGATGATGGGAGCTTGTACCCAATGAGGATTTATATTGGCATTTGTCTTCTCTTATAAAGAATTGCTAATGGTCTCTGTTCCTAATTATTGATGTTGCTATGGAACCGTTTGTACAGTCCTGTTTAACGAGAGATGTAACAGAATTCATTTACACGCTGCCTACAGAAGAACATTCTTTTTCCCATAACTATGAAGTCTTTTTCCCACTCTAACAATGTGATAGCCAGATGAGAATCTGGATTTTCTCTGCCAGGACCCAGGGTGGAGCAGCTGATTTACAGGGACTCGTGAGACTGCTCTGTTTGCATCCTGCACATTGAGACTCTGACTCCCTTGGAACTGATGAGTAATGCTGGGAGTGGGGGAGTCTTAACATAGCAGCTTTCTCTAAATGTGGGATTTCCACTGTTCTCCCTAGTCCTTAGAAAGGCAGCATAGTCACACTTTGTAAAAGGAGGCAGAAATCTGTCTTGGGTATTATTAGAGGTGCAACCTTTCTGTATAAACAACCTAAACTCAAGCTTTTCAGTCAAGCACAGTTGTTTTTGTTTGGGGTAGTAGTAGCAGCCAGGAATAACCCAATCATAAAGAAAGTAGGTTCATTTTCTTATTTTGGTTGGGTTTTGTCCCTAAGATTTTTTTTTTTTCCTAAGGCAGTCATAGGGCAACTAGGTAGCACAGTGGATAGAGCTCTGGCCCTGAAGTCAGGAAGACCTGAGTTCAAATCCAGCCTCAGATACTTAACACTAGCTGTGTGACCCTGGGCAAGTCATTTAAGCCTTGCCAAAACAAAAGGCAGTTGTTTCATGTTAGAGCTGTTGGGAATCTTCATAGGGAGATATCTTTCCTCTTCCCTGTAGTTTCCCAGTGATAGGAAGGAATTTCTAGTTAATGATTGCTCCTTCAGGAGCAGAATGGTGAAAGAGGCAAGGCGTTACATGAGATGACCAGGATTGTGTGTCTTTGGGTTGGTCATTTTCCTTCTGGATCTCCTTGTGGTCCCTTTGCTCTTGTGAAGATTGTGGTGGGGGCTGGAGGGCATGGTCCCTGAGCTCCTTTCAGGTGTGATGTTCTATAATTTTCAATGTGTGTCACCTCTAGGAAGGATTGGGGAACCTGTGGTCAGGTGAGCAGTTCCTTCTGGGACTGCTTCTGCTTTTCTGACCCTTGGTTTCTTCATCACCAGAACAAAATCCCCAGTTTTAAGAGATCTTTCCTTAGAATGTCCCTGTGATCATGTATGGAGTATAAAGATTCCATGCTCATGCCTGAAATTGCACAGATTTTAATTATCAGTGCTGGGATTAAAATGAATATTTCTTGTCTTGCGAAACCATTTTAAGTTACCTGCCATGTATAAAACACTTGTTGGGCTATAAGGAAAGTGAAAATTTAGATAAGGAGCTCATATCTATTAGGTTTTTTTTTTTTCAAGGCAAAAACAGCTATAATATGCAAAATATATTATATATTATAATTTAAATTATATAAAATATATTTTATATATTAATATACATAATATATATTGATATAAATATATTATTATATATAATATAATAATATGAAATATATAAGTACAGAGGCCTATGTTGTTGTTAACAACTGGGTGATAGCATGGAATTATGGAAAGGGTCCTAGATTGGGAGGCCAAGGCCCTGGCTCTACTTATTTAGTGCTAACGTGACTCTTTTAGGCAAGACCTCTCTGAACCTCAGTACCCTCATCTGTAAAAAGAGCAGGTTGGACCATGTGACTTTTGACTTCCAGCTCTAAATCTGTGATCCTGACAGATGTGATCCTTTTCCTCCTATTTCCTATTAAAGGGCTCTAATCCGGGCAGCTTTGTCTGCGAGGATGATAAAAATAATATTTCTGCCTTCCAAAAAGTGACAGGTGGAAAAGTAATGCTGTCAGAACTAGAGAATTCCTTAAAGGGAAGAAAGCAGCGTCCGTCTGGAGGGCAGTGAGAGGAAGTCAGCTTAGTGGCCACACCGGCTACTTGGAGACAGACTTCTGACCGTCCTCGGCATCATACCCTGAGCATTTTGAAACCCTTCCTTTCCAATGGAATGGTGCTATTTTTAGCATTTGCTTTTTTTGGTGATTGAGACAACTCGGTATTTATTCAGCTTTGCTGTAAGCTATTTGGAGGGTGCTCACATCAGCCCTGGGTTCATTTGGAATATGAGTACTGACTGCCCCGGGCATGTGGGAAGAGTTTCCTGGAAGGAGATTCTAGGAGGAAGGTGCCTTGAGAGCCACTCCGTACCTGTTAAGTGCATGTCTCCAATCATGTGTCATCTGAACCACTGGTGTCCATTTTCATGGCAGGAGCTTGGATTTATTTGTAAGCTTGTGTTTCAGGTGGGGAAATCATAGATCTCAGGCTGGAAGGGACTGTAGGAGGTATCTGGTATCCATCACTCCTCTTCCCTCATTTTTCCCATGAGGAAACCAAGGCCGATGGACGTTAAGTGATTTGCCCAGAGTCTCTCAGCTTAGCTAGATTCGAACTTGGATCTTCCCAATACAGCCGTCTTTGATGTTTCTTTGTGGAACATTCTTCCCACCACAACATGATGCTCCATTGTCCTTGTATTATTTCTAGAAGTAGAGGTTTGGGTAAGAAATGAGGGAAAACTCCTCTGTTTTCTACCATTTTCTCCCCTTTTTCAGGAACTGAGTAGAGATTAGCTTAAAGCTTTCTGCATTTTTCCAAGAGATTTCAGTGATCTTTACTGAAAAGGAATTTTATCATGATTATCTTTTACACACACACACACACACACACACACACACACACACACACACACACAATTTTGCTCTAGCTTCCTTTTTGAAATATACCCCTCCCTTCCTTTCCTTATTCCTAATCCATTGTGTTCCTAAGTTTTCCATTCTGCCTTAAAGGAAAAATGAGGTGAATAAGCTGTTTTCCCAAGTAAAGCAAGAACAAAAATAATTCCAATCCCAGGAGCCCTGTGGCTGCCAGTGTTGGCCTTATGGGTACAAATGGGGCTGACCACTTTATAGCCTGTATTTAATGACCAGAAATAAGGAACATATTAGGAAATCTTGAGGAGTCAACAAAGACTAGCTTATTGAGTCTTCCTTTATTTTATTTTATTTTATGTTTTGTATTACTACTTTATTTTAAAATTTTTCTTGCTAATTTTTGTGTTATGCACAATTTACTTTTCTGATCTTCTGTAAAGAGAACTGGATTATATGATGGAAAGTAACTTCCCAAGGGCATCTAGGTGGTACAGTGGATAGAATGCAAGGCCTGGAGACAGGAAGACTTGGGTTCATATCTGGCCTTAGACACTTACCAGCTGTGTAACCCTGTGGGCAAGTCACTTAAACCCTGTTTGCCTCAGTTTCCTCATCTGTAAAATTGCTTGGAGAAGGAAATGTCAAGCCACTCTCACTATCTTTACCAAGAAAACCCAGATGGGGTCCCAGAGTCTGAAATGACTGAACAACAAATAAAAGTCAGGAAGGATATAGACTAATCTAATCCTGGGACTTGCTGAGAACTATAACATTCTCCCGGAAGGCTTCTTTGCCCTGTTAGAATCCTGTAACATTAATCCTTTCTACAGTTGGCTCTAATTTTGTGGCTATGGCCTCCAGTTTCTCCCTGGCTTTGATGGTCCCCATATCACATAGATTTCTTGGCCTAAGTAAGGAAGACTTCTTTTCATTTGAAATACTGTAGTAGAGTCAAAAGCAAAAAGGAAGTTGGTCATTAAAGAGAAGTTGACATGATGTTATCGTATGGTGGGAGAGGAGTCATGAATTGATTTTTTTTTTTTTTAATAGACTAGATGTCCAAAAACCTGGGTTCTAATCCTAGGACTTGGATGAAGTCACTGCATAACTTTGAGGAAGTCCCTTCTCTGTGGGTCTTTTTCTTCCCCACCCTTGTCTTTTAATCAGGGGATTAAATGCTCTTTTCTGTTCCTTCCAGGAACTAGGCAACCGGGAGGCTGGGTCAAAGCTGGAGCCTTAAGTCCCCTGAGCCAATTAAGTCTCTGCAGCTTTCTTACTTTTTAAGGAAAAAAAAAGGCAGCTTAGCCTATGAGGAGAGCCTCAAGATATTTCTCCTCTTAGCCCTCTTTTCATACTTAACTAAATCTCCTTTCATGGCAGATTGCCTCGCTTATCTTTGAAGGATGGCACATTGGCCTTCAAAGAGGATGTGAAGCATGGTCTCTGTTACCACCGAAGAATCACAAATGCCTTTTCTCTTTCCTTCATGTGGCTGCCTTAATTTTGTGGCATGCTTCAGGTTTCTGAAATTCTGTTTCATTCATTCCATGTCACCATTCTGTTAAGTAAAGGACAGGCAGTGAATTGTCCCTATTCTACAACCAAGGAAACACTCTGAAGCTAAGCAGTCTTCCTAACCTGGCCCCCTCCTCCCTTTCCAGTCTTCTTACACCTTTCTTCATACTCTATATATATTCTTTGGTCCAGTGACACTGACCTCATGCCTATTCACCAAAAAGACACTCCATCTGTCCACTCCAGGCATTTCTTCTGGCTGTACCCCCGTGCCTGTGATGTTCCCCTTCCTCATCTCTACCTCTCGACTTCAAGTCCCACCTCCTTACAGGAAGCCTTTGCCAACCCTCCCCCCCCTTTAACTCCAGTGCTTTCCCTTTGTTAATTATTTCTTATTTATCCTGTATATAGCTTGTTTGTACACTGCCTTCTCCATTAGATCATAAGTTCCTTGAGAGCAGAGACTGTATTTCACAAATAGAGTTATTGACACACAGAAAGCATTTAATAAATGTTTATACATTCTCTGACCCAAAGAGTAAGTGAGATAGATCTGGATCCAGATCGGTGCGGTGCAATGGAAAATCCTCGGGATTTGGAGTGGGAAGAGACCCAGTTCTTCAGCACCCTCACCTTTTGAGTGGAGTCTTTTTGCCTGGCTGGATTCCCGTTCTTTCATGTGTAAAATAAGGGGGTGGATGGAGGATGTGTAGGCTGCTGCTCGGCCCCACCTCTGAATCCTGTAATATGTTCTTCCCCAACACCACATGTCTAGGTAGATCTTTTAACCACAGCAAGTAAAAGTTTTCCCCACTATCAAGGGCACTTTTCAGTATCCGGTGGAGGAGGCTATTTATTAAGGGACTCTTGAGGTACAGAATTGTTTTCTTTATTACAGTGTTTTATTGATGTCTTTTGTCATTTCTTGGTGGGGAGGAAAAAACCTTCATCCCCTTCCTTTATGAGGAGCCCACCCTTGTGACAAAGAAAAAAATTGAGAATAAACATTTAATACAGCTATCTCAACGGACAGTTCTCTTAATTATTCCTTACTCCCTAGATGTTCCTGGAGAAAGGTTTGGTTTCATTTTCTTTGGAGACTTTTTCTTTCAGTTTTTGTTTATCTTTTCTTAAATATTCTATTCAGAATTTGCTTGCTATTTATTATTCTTTCATTTCCATTGTTGTGGTCATTATGGGTTGTTTTCAGTTCTGCTTCCATTTTTCAATATGTTGGCACATGCCAGTTTTTGCCCATTTCCCCAGATTCCTCAAATTCATCATTTTTATGATACATTGAGAATCTCATCACATTCATGTTCCACAGCATTGTTGGTTTTTGTTTATTTGTTGTTGGGATGTTTTTTTTAGTGATTTCCCAGCAAATAGGGAGGTATGGTTAGGTACACAACAGAAGGTACGGTGCTTCTGGAGTCGAACTTGGATTTAAATCAGACTTATGATGCCACTTGTGTGACCTTGGACAAGTCACTTAACCCAAGTTCTTCACCTATGAAATGAGAGGGCTGTCTTAGATTAAGCTCATTGAGGTCCATTCCAACTCTAGGTTTGGATCTAGTTCTTTGGCACCACACAGGGCTACTGTTAATATTTGGGAATATAATAGATCTTTGTTTCCAGCTTTGATTCCTTGGGATGTCTGCCCAGTCATGGCATCGCGGAGGGTAAACGGATACTTAGAATGGTTGGTCCAGTTCATATCTTCACCAACAGTGAAGTCTATTATTAGATTTGTGTCTTCCCTGTAGCCCTACCATCATTGAATGTTTATACAGAATAAGATAAAACCTAAGAGTTGTTAATAATCCGCTTTTCTTTTAGTATTTGTGGGATTTTGAGAGTGGTGATTTCATATGGCTACCTGTAGTTTGCATGTCTTTTGAAAACCATTGGCATCCTTTGACAGCTTTATTATTGGACAGTGGCTCTCGATATTCTGTATTTGTCAATTCCCTATCAATCTTGTGTTTCTTACAAAGGTTTTGTTTCTAGTGTAGACCTGTGATGCCATTTGTGTTAAATTCAAACAGGCCACATAGTGACTTAGAAAACCACAAATTAACTTTTATTGATGTAATATTGTAATCTTGCTTATCTTGTTCAAATTTCTGGATTATATTTTAATCTAGAGACGGCTCTAAGATAGTGGTTCTCTACCCGTGGGTTATGTTCAATTTGTAACAATGAAAATACATCCTGCATATCAGATATTTATGTTACAATTCATAACAGTAGCAAAATTACAGCTATGAAGTAGTAACAAAAATAATTTTATGGTTGGGGGTCACCACAACATGAGGAACTGTATTAAAGAGTTGCAGCATTAGGAAGGTTGAGAACCACTTCTCCAAGAGTTAGACAAACATTTATTGATTTTTATGGTCTTGTATAGCCTCTGTTTAATAACGAATCTCTCCCCTCCCCCCATGGCTGTATTTCGTCCCTCTGCCCTTCCACTTGTCACTCTCTCATGATATCTACCTACTACTTGGGGATCTAGCATCATCAAAAATTCAGCAAGGCCCTGCCATGGGTGGGATCCAGCCTGTGCTCCTGCATGGAGTCACAGCTGAAGACATGGTTCATTTTAGCAGCTACAAAAATGAACCAGTCTTTTTCACGAAGAAGCTTATAGCAACAGGGTGAGGGGTGGCTGGTCAAGAAGAACCTCCTGTTGGGAGTGACACTCAGTCTGTGCTTTGAAGAAAGACAGAAGCCAGAAAGAGGGAATGGAGCATTTAGCTGATTTTATAAAACTAGGAGTTCGGGGGTAGGGAGGACACAATAAAATATAAAACCATGAGCTCATATTATGGAAAAAAGAGGAAAGCTAAAATGCCAGTATAAAAAAAGTCAAAATGATTTCACAGTGAGAGAAACAAAGGAAATTCTCAGAAGCAACATCACCTAATTAATATGCCCCCCAAAACTGACATTTGAAATGAAGCAGATGAGGACTTTAAAAATGTAAAATGTCCGTAACTAATAGGACAAGAAATAGACAGTTTAAATAATTCAGCATCAGAAAAAAGTCATTGAACAAGTCCTAAGTGAATTCCCACTTGGGAAAAGGAAGGAGAGAGAACTCCTTTAGAAACTATTTATCAAACATTTGAAGAAAGAAAAGAATTCTATGAGGTATGTACCCCAGATTGTCTTGGGGGTGGGGTGGGGAGAAAAGGCTATGGGAAGATGTGGAAATAAGAGATAAAATTATATAATTTAATAGACTTACTTGTTCAATCTGCCACTCGCCTATCTCTGAGGCCACTTTTAGATATGAGATAATTCTGTGCTATTTGAGTGCATATATCAAATCATCCTTTGCCCTGTGCCCCAGAAGTTGATGGTCTAGTAAGAGAAGAGAAAGTACAGTTGATAGATACCACTTAAGCTCCTCTGGAGTGGTATCAACTGTATCCTCGTAGAAGGCAAATTGAGATTACATTAGGCTGGGGACACTGAGGAAGGTAGAATTTGAGCTGGGCTGTAAAACATGTAAGATTTGGCTAGGAGAGGGATTATAGGGTGAAACAGCATCATGGTCCAGGAATCCAGAAATGGAAAAATATGGGGCACATTCAGCAAAGAGCCAAGTAATCTAGTTGAGGTGGAGCTTGTGGCTTGTGATGGGAGTTGAGATCAAGAAAAGAGTCCAAAGGAATAAGTATGAGGCTAAGACATATGGACTTGGGGGAGGTGATGGGGAAACCACTGAAGATATAGGCATGTGATTGACTTGAAAAACTGCTTGGGGAAAATCAGCTCAGAGCCAGTATATTGTCCTGAGTGTCTGCTCAGTAAGGGAGCTGTGTTTCTGTTGCAGACCTCCCTCTGCCCCATCAGGTGGGTCTAATTAATTATATAAACTTGTGAGGAAGGTTTCTGTCATTGAACAAGTATTTATTAAACGCTTATTATGTGTATTACCCCCAAATATTGTTCCATATAGTATTTTTCTACACTCTCTTGTTTTAGGAAATTGTGATATCTTAGACTTTATAAATTGAAAATTGTACATTGAATAACAAATTCTGTTCCTGTGTCTTACTTAATTTTTAGTTTTGTTGTTGGCTTTTTTTCCAAACAGCAGTTTCCTTTTTATTCCCATTCTTCCACCCCCGAAAAAAAAAACACCAACCCCCCCCCATAACCTTTATCTTTATATAGCAAAGAAATTCAAACATAATTAGGAAAAATTTCAGACACTTTTATTTACTTGTGAATTTACAGATTGCTATCAGTTTCCACTCAAAGTAACCAAAAATATACAAAAATGGGAGTTAACCTACATATTATTATGCAAGATTTATATAAATAAAAATGCAAAACATTCCTTGAAATAAAGGGAAACTTAAGTTCATGGTTGAGATACTTCAATGTATGACAGTGTTACTGAAATTAATTTACTGATTTAGTGTTGTATTAATCCCATTACTGAGAGGGGAGATACTTCTTAGAACTGTACAAGGTGGTAAAACTCATTTGAAAAGTACACAAGGTTTGGACTTCCAGTGGCATGAGGAAAGAGTACTACTGGGTGGGGAAGGTAGGGTATAATATTAGTTACCAGCCTTAAAACTGAATTATAAAACTGTAGTCAAATATGTTGGGTACTGGGGTTTGTTTTTTTTTTAAGTCACTGAAAACAATCTAATATTTAATACATCTAAGAACAGATCTTAATTCTTAAATCTAATACATTTATATGTCATGGCATCACCTCCTTGATGTCCTGGTCTTTTGGGGAAACTGGAAAGAAATTTAACAATTTAGGATTAACCTAATGTCTTCCACCGTTTATTCAAAAGATGTATGTGACTTGAAAATAAAAGATAATGGAAAGAAAAAAAGATTCAGATTGTATCCAGTGGCAAAAGCCTTGGCCAAGCCAAGGGCTAGAGGAGATTGTAAAAGACAAAATAGTCCAGTTTTAACTAAAATTGAACTTGTCATTAAAATTCATGAAAACAATTAGAAAAGACAAAAAGTACATGAAGAAAACATTGTATAAACTGTCATGGAAAAGTCCATTAGCCAAAGCGTACAGGGAATCCATGCATTTATGCACATATATACATAGGACCCTTCTAGTAGAGACACGAACAGTTTTCAAAACACTGGCAGACTCCATGGGAGGAGGGAAGGGAGGGGAGAAAATGTGAAACTCAAGGGATTGTGGAACTGAATCTTGTAAACTAAAAGTAAATAAACAAGTCAGTATAAAAAAAAATTAAAGACTGGCAAACTATAACCAACCTTCACAAGAAAGTATGCTCTGAACACTCATGGTAAGAAAGATAACGAATGAAAAGTGAGATTTTGGCTCACTCCTTGCAAATTGACTATGCAAAGATGGCGGCAGTTAGTCTTGGAGTGGGCTGGCCAGTGAGAAGATGGAGCACCCTCTTAGACCATTGGTGGTGCTGGGGAGTAGAACCAGCCATTCTAGATGACATTTTGGAGTTATTCAAGAAAAATAGCTAAACTGTTTAACCCCTTTGACATCCAGTAAGTAGAATAATAATGTTAATAATAATAATAATAATAATGATAGCTAGCATTGATAGAGAGTTTATTATGTACCAAACATTTTGCTAAGTGCTTTACAATTATCTCATTCTTATTCTCACAACAACCTTAGGAGCTAGGGTACCCTTATTACCTCCATTTCCCAGGTGAGGGAAGCTCAAGCAGACAGGTTAAGTGATTTGCTTTGGGTCATGCAGCTAGTACGTGTCTGATGCCAGATTTTCACTCAGAGCTCTGAGTAATGGAAAAACCAGAGGGGATCCTGAAGGACAGGTAATGGCTGCATCTTCCTTCATAGCAGAGAAATAAAGGACAACTGGGAAAGAGATGTCCATGAGATGTCAAAGTTACTGTATTTTTGCTTAGTTTTTCCTTGCCACTAGAAGGAGGATTTATTGGGAAATGACTGATATCAGACCATCAGAAATCAAAAGCTTCCTTGCAAGTCTTAGGATCTTAGAGGTCATCTTATCCCAGATTTTGATTTCCAGCATGAGTCCCACCAGTGGCATCCCCAAAAAGTGACCTAAAAGAGCTCCAGTGTCAGTGAGTAATGAAACTTGTTATTTACTAGAGTGTATGGTTCATTTCATTTTTGAATAGTTCTAATTGTTAGTAAACTTTTGCTTCTATTACATGTAAAACTGCCTCCCTGTAACTTCAAACCATCACAGGTATTTGGTGAACCAAGGTATGGTCAGAGGAGCCTTGGAGACTTAGAATCAGGAATGATCTGCTTCTAGCATTTACTAATTTGTGGAACCACAGGCAGATCTTTGAACCTATTGGTTGTGATAAATAAAACCTGTACAGCTTATCTCACAAGATGGTCAGTGAGATATGTAAATCAAATGGGCTATGTAAAGTTTTTTTGCAATTCTATATAAATATCTTATTCACATCTGGTTCTCCCAACTCCCTTGTCTTCAAAAAAAAAAAGTTTGTTTGAATTCCTTGGAACTCAGAACACTCTTTTACCATGAGCATTACTAGTAATTTGGTTCCCAAGCTAGTCCACAAAAACCTCTTTTCATCATGATCACTATGGTTTATAGTTCCAGTACGCTGATGCTAAAAACACTTTTGTGTACTAACTTCAGACTAGATAACCACTGATAATACGGTACCTGTAGGAAAGTGGGTTCTTTGGAACGTTTAAAAGGAAC
>JAQQSW010000718.1:5739-30555 GCA_028646575.1 Pseudocheirus occidentalis
CATTTACCTAGTTCGGGGGGAAAAGTCAGCACCCTGAACTCCAGAGAATACAAACCCAAGTTACAGGCACAAGTTACAAACACAAGTTGCAAACAGACCAAGAAACAGATCAGCAGATGGGCTTCGAACTGTCTGACCAACACATCTATTACCCATTCAAGTTACCAGAGAGGAAAGCATCAACATCTGGGTTTTTCAAAGCTGGGGGGCTCAACGGCTTCCCAGAGTCTCATCTGGTCAAATCACACAACTCTTCTCAAAGTGAGCCCCAAAGCAAAGCCTTACATCAGGGCCTATATATACACTTCTCCTGGGTCAGCCCTCTTGACCTGCTGTCCAATTACAAAGTAACAAGGTGTGGCCATTCCCAAAAAAACAAGACTCTCCCCACCGGCCCCACGTGACCACCAAATCAGGGAACATTCTCAGAGCCACTTAAGCAAAGGGGCTAGGGGCAGGAAAGAGCTTCCGATTCCCATTACATTCACTTAAAAGCTTTAATATCATTTTATTTTTCTAAGATAGTCAACATCACATAGGAATCAGATGAGATAAGGTTTTTATCTATCAATCTATCTATCATGTCTATTATCTGTCTATTTGTCTATATCTATCTATCTATCTATCTATCTATCTATCTATCTATCTATCTATCTATCTAACCATATACTGCAAGACTGATTCTTTATCATTTGCTCTCTCTTCTTTCTTTTGTCCCCTCTTGTTTCTCTAACAGGGTTTTTCAGTAGTTTCAATCATGTCAAACCCTTCATGACCTCATTAGGGTTTTCTTAGCAAAAAAGATACTGGAGTGGTTTGCCATTTCTTTTCCCAGATTATTTTACAGATGAGGAAACTGAGGCAAATAGGGTTAAGGGACTTGCTCAGGGTCACACAACTAGTAAGTGTCTGAGGTCAGATTTGAACTCAGGAAGATGAGTCTTCCTGATTCCAGGTTCCTTACTCTATCTAATGCACTACCTAACTCCTTTATGTACATGTAGATATGCATATTAAGCATATGTACATGCTTATTATACTGTTTTATACATATACAGTTTATATCAAGTACACATGTATGTACATGTGTACATGAAAGTAATGTGTTTGTTAAGTATATCCATGTATATGTACTTGTATATATTTTATAGGTGCACATCTATATACATATGTATATAATGTACTCATGTATTTGCATTCATGTGTTTATGTATATGTGCCCATATGTATGCATATATGAAAGCATATACACATACATATTAAAAAGTGGCTGCCCTATATCTAGCTTTGTGCTAGGTGACAGGGATACAGAGTCAAGAATCGAAAAGATCTTTTTACTAATTTTTAATGAATTGTTTTCTTCATTAAATTTCTATTTTTTTTATTTTTTTATATTTTTTTAAGGAGTTGTTTTCTTCAGTGAATTTTTTTCCCATTTTGTCAATTGTATTTTTAAAGCAATTGTTCAATTTTTTCTTCTGCTTCTCTAATTTGACTCTTAAAATCCTTCTTGAACTCTTCCAAGAAGACCTTTTGGGCTTGAGATCAGGTTATGTTTTCATTTGAGGTTTCAGATGTGGGTATGGTGACAATGCTGTCCTCTTTTGAATTTGCATTTTGATTTTCCCTTTCTCCATTATAAGAACCTATAGTCTGTTTTCCTATATTGTTTTTTTGCTCGTGATGTTTTCTTTTTCTGTCTTATTTAGCTGATATCTGCTTCTGGGGGTAAAGAGGGCACAGTCCCAGACTTCTTGTGCTGGGGGTTAGGGGCCTGGGTAATTAGCTTTGTATGCTGAAGCCTCAGGTTCTGGCTGTTGGAGACTGTATAGGCTGTAGCTTACCTGGTGCTGAGCTGGAGGTGGTGGTAGTGGCTGGTGTGTGCCGAGGCCAGGAGTGATTTTTCTGCATTTCCCCAGGGTTACACTGAAGTTTGTGGAGCAAGGTGTTGGGGTGGGGTGGTCTGCCTGCCTGAGGTAGCCTCCTCTCTGGGGCTGCAGTATAGCATTGGTAGACTCAACTGCATGTGGATGCCGGTCTGTCTCTCAAGTGGTGGTTCTCTGCACTGGTGTCTGCCAGTTCCCCTGGCTGTGCAAAGATAAATGGGGTGGGTAGGCAGAGGAGATTGTGCTGTTGCTGCTTGCCTGCTCCACCACTTTGGGGCTCAGGATCTCCTGAGGGTTTGCTGAGGTGGGGCTTGCCCCTGGCTAACCAGGAGGTCTCTCATCTGGTACTGGTCCTCTTCTCCAGCCACAGCAAGAGGGATCTTTCCTGTTAATCCTCCCAGCTTTACAAACTAAAAACTGCCACACCTTATCTTTCTGCTGGCTCCATTGTTTTAGGATTTTTCCTGGGGCAGTGTTTTCTGGGTTTTTTCAGGGTCTATAAAGGAAAGCAAGAGTGACTTTCAGCATTCTCTGCCATCCTGGCTCCCAGGAGTCCAGAAAGGCCTTGTCTTGAAGAAATTTATATTCTCTCAGGGGAAACCACATATATACTTAAAAATAAATGCAAAATATATATTTTGTAAATACAAGGCAATTTGGAGCAAGGCTGGAGGAAGGATCTAGAAGCTGAGAAATCTAGAAATGCATATGAAGCTGATACCACACAAGAGCATGCTTTTCTGGATCTAGTTTTTTCTTCCTAATTTCATTTCAGGTATTATCCTGAATGAAGAGGAAGAATTAATTAATTCATTGAGTCATTCAACAGACATTTATTAAGGACATTCTGTTGGCAGAGTGGGCAAAACTCTTAAACTCTTAGAAGTGTGTGCAACTCTCTCTAAAGCTTTACATTGCAGAACATGGGCTGAAACGCTTTGGTTTTGTCAGGACTACACGTTATAACTTCTCTGTCTCAAGTAACTCAGGTTTGCCACACACTGTTCCAGGCCCCACGTATTCAAAGTCAAAGGAAACATTTCTTGTTTGCGAGGAGCTTATGTTTTACTCAGTGCAAACAATTTTGCCACATGTGGATAAATGGTGAATATATTCAAAACAAAGAGGAATTTATTTCAGCAGTCCCTAAAACTGAGGTTATCAAGAAAATTCTGTCAAAGGCAGTAGCACTTCAGCTAGCCTTTGAAGGGATCCTCCAAGGGCTGGAGGTGACAATAGAAACCTTTCAGGCCCAGTAATCTGAAAAGAGTTGGAATTTCAAAAATATTTTGTTTTCCTTCATGATACAGAAGATGACGATGTGTAGCAGCTAGACTATATTTGCTATCTCATCTGTCTTTTCACAGGACATTGGGGAAGAGGTTGAAATTCAGAGGCAAAGAACAGTTTACTTCCAATAGCATTCAGAATTAAACCTCACCAGCAAAGAGGATGTACTCATTTGTGTTATATGTATTATACTTATAATATATATATATACACATATATATATATACACTCTTAATAGCGTGTTTACTAATTAACTGACCATTTCAATCTAGCAAATCTAACAAAATATTAAATGAAAAATTACTCCCTTGTAAGCAATAAGATTTTTTTGAGCATGATAATAGCTGGTATATTTTGGGAAACTCTCTTTTCTGTCTCTTTGAAAGAAAGGAGGCCTTCACCCCAATACAACCAACTCCTTCAAGCAAAGGAAAGAATCAATACTTTCCTTCTTTTGTCTAGGTCTTCCAGAGAGTCTTTGCTGTCATGATTATGTCATTCTGGCATTGCTTGCTCTCAATTATTGATGAGCAAAGGCAGCTCCACAAAGTGGTTATTACTTCGAATCAGACTGGACTCAGGATTACTTTAGGAAAAAAAATAAAGCCACAGGATATTGCTTTTATTTTGTCAAGAAAACATATCTAATTGTAACATTGTTTACTGGGCCAGGTGCCATGTCCAATCAGCCTCAAAGAAAATCTTCTGGTTGCTGCTGCTGGAAAGAGGGATTGCTTATGTAGACTCTCCTTTATTGCTGCAAGCAACAAGCTCAATTTACCTTCTCAGTACATAACTGCTGTACCTGTACTTGATTTTTTTTTTTTGTAAAAGGGAGAGCCCAATCTTATATTTTCTTCTTTTTTTCCTCTTGACCTACTTTACCTCTTAGGGAAATGAACAACTTCTTAAAACATCTTTCTTATCTTTATCTCCCCTGCTTCCTCTTCTCCAAAAGAAATGTTACTGCAGATGTTCTTCTTCTTTGTACATCCAATTCTGCACGACACGCACAAATATTCTTCAGGGTTTGTGCTTATGTGAACAAATGCATTACTCAGAAGGATTAATTTATTTTCTGTAATTGTAAATTTTCCTATCATTGTCACCATCACCAGTCAATCTTTCAGCAATCAGCAAGCCTTTATAAAATACCTAATGTGCATCATAAACTTAACCAAGAAGTGGTGATACATGGAATAACTATTAACGTCATTACTAGTCAATGAGGTAGTAAGGCACTCCATGAATAACCTCATTAAAATGTTTCCTGGGTGCACAGTAAATAAATGCTAGCAAGTACTGTCATCATTTGATGTTTCAGTTAAGGCAATACATTTGACCTTCAGGAGGCTTTTTCACAACTTTAAATAACTAAACCTACAATTAATATATATCACTACCAGGTGGTTATAGGGAAATTAAATGAATGGTCAAAACTACTTTTTGGAATATTCCCCTGATATCTATATTAGGAACTGAAAGGTAGCAATTCTGTCTTATTGGTTAAAAAAAAAGAAAGAAAAAATAGGTGAACTTAGTGAGGTGGTGTCAAGTTTGACCAGTACGAGGAATCTTTCTCCACCCTCCCATATGATACAGTTCCAATCAACTAACCCTTCCACTGCATTCATAGAAGGAATCAACCTACAGTGATTTGAGTAACATTTCAGAGTTTCCATTGTAAGATTCTTTAGGATTTAAAATGTATTATTTGGGTGACAGGGATACTATAATAATACATGGACAACTCAATTCTGACAAAAAAGGAACTAATAATACTAGATGTTTATGGAATGATGGAGTTAGATTTTGAGTGAGCATATCCAACCCTTTTGCTGGGACTGGGCCTCTCTTAGAGGCAAAGGATAGGAAATGATCCTACACCCTGGGAAAGCTTTTATGAGGCCAAAAGTCAGCAAGAGTAGAAGATTTTTCAATCAAGTGGAAGAACTTCACTGAAAGTTCTATACTATTGTATTTACATATCACTAGAATGATAAAAAAAATAAGAGTTGTCTTCCTGACAAAGGGGGAGGGGCTACTACAGTGATGTTCCCCTATGTAATGAACAAGGATGTTCCCCACCACAAGAGGAAAATTTGTTTCATTATAACTCTCCAAAAATGCAGAAGATCTATTACTGACATGATGGGTAAAGCACAGGCAGTACCTCGTTAAATGGAAATAATATTCAAGGCACACTCTCCCAGTTACCTGGGCTTTTAAAGCCCTTCATAAACTAGTGGCACCTGTGTGAAAGACTGAGGACTCTAATCCAAACCCCAAAACCTTACCTCCTCTAATACCTTGCTTGTCCCCTGCATATAAGGATACATTTTATGAGAAATTGCATTTTGCCTTGTTTATTGAAAGTTCAAATCATCATGGAAAAGACCTGTACAACTTGACTTTGGCATCATTAATTCAGTTATAGGGAATATTCTGGTGATGAGAGTGTTGGTATTTCTTCTCAGTAGGCTAGGTTGCAAGTCATATGGTTTCTTTTGAAAGAATTTTGATGTTCATTTACATGAATTATTGGGCTTTGGCTATGAGGCTAGCAAGAGGTCTGCTTCTAGGAGAAAAGGCCTGACTGGAGAATCAAAGGCCCTTTTCTAGGGGCTAAGGACCAATAGCCAAATTGTATTATTGTCTTCTCTCCCAACACATTTTTTGTAAGAGATGTCAACATATAGTAGAGACATCATATTTTTTCTGTTGAAATTAATAGTTATATTTATACCTTTGCAATAACAATAGAAGTTAGTGCGTAGGTACTTAAGCAATGAGGATACATGAGTGTAAATGCCATGTTTCAGTGGGTGTGGAGCACATGATTCCCAGTAACTAAGGACAAGGCAGTTACTTCTGCCCAATTGTGTTTCTTGTGCTGATCAGAAATACTCATCTCTGAAAAACCAAAACAGCATGATTTAATGTGATTTCTGACCTGCCTCTCATTAGCCAGTTTGTTACAGTGGTCCTTTTCCTCCAACTCAAAGGCAAGAAGTTTGCCCTCACAGCAATTGATAGCAATTTGGGGTATGCTATTAATCCATCTACCAAAGAAGCTGTTATATAGGATCTCATCAGAAATATTTTTATTCCTTGTGGGCCCACTTGCATGATTGACACTTTTCACAGCATGGCATAAACTTCATCACAAAGGAACTCTGAGGCCAATCCTCATCATATCCGTTGGATTTTTCACCTCTGTATAATCCTCAGGCAGCTGGTATGGGTGAATGTTCCAAAAATATTTTTGAAATAACCCTTTCATCACATGCCTATGATTATAATGACTGCATGTCCCCTGTTTCAAAAATTGAGTTTTCAACACATAATGCAATGGACATCCACTGTATTCTGGGTTGTCTTAACCTTTGCCTTGCCACTGGACTGCAATGAAAGTAGAGTCTCACATTTCGTGCTACTCTTCCTCACCTGAATCCAATTTACGTTCAAATCAAGACATCAACCAGTGATGTCATTTGTCCTCTTCAGAAAGGAAGGTAGAACAAAACAGTGACAGTAATAGCCATAGTAACAATATTGCTTTTCATTTGAATGATTTTGTGTTTCTTGCCTCCATGAAGACATACCCAATGTGGATAGAACATTTCAAGCATAGGTTCAATTGACCTTCTAAAGTCCTTCCAGGTTCCATCCCCTTCTTGGAGTCATCTGGGTAAGGTTCCTGCCCCCCAGAAGAAAAGGAAGCATGAACCCTAAAGAAATGGTATATATCCTCTCAATTGGAAGGTCCTTTTCCCCCCAGATCATTCAGAAAACTCCTTCGGAAGGAGAAGTTAAGGTTCTATTGTGTAGAATTATTGGGAAGTACCTTGATTTCTAACTACACTGGAAAGTGAAAATGTCTCTGCATAGCTGTGGTGATAGTGAATTCACCTGAATCAAACACATGTATACATGTATGTATGTATGTATGTTCTAGGTCAGGAGAATTTCAGTAAACCAAGGATTTTTCTGAATTGTGATGGCAGAGTCTGAACTGGACTAGGATTGGGGGCATCCCTCAATATGTTACTGGTTTCTGTTCAATTTGTTAAAGTAAGGAGATCACATTCTGCTACAAAGTGTGTTTATGTAAATTTTTTTCTCATAGTGAATAGGTTAGTCTCTAAGCTAAGACCTTATTATGGACCAGTTACCATGCTACATGCCTAGGATACCATGTGAGGCAAATATATGGCTACTACTTCAATAACCTCATAATCTGATGGAGAGAACAGATGCAAATAAGTATTTATATACAAAATAGAGGCAGTGTAAATGGGAGGAGATCTCAGAGAAGTCACTACAAGAGGAAAGGAAGAATAGGAAAAGCATCCTGCAGAAGGTGGAATTTGAACTGAGTCTTGAAGGAAGTCAGGGAGGCCATCAGTAGATGAAATGCAATGTGTGGAAAAGTATGTAGTAGGCCCTGTAGCTAGATCATACAGCATGTGGAGGGGAGAAAGTATGAGGAGAATGGAACATTAGGAAAGGACTAGGTAGTGAAGGAT
Organism: Pseudocheirus occidentalis; assembly: GCA_028646575.1. Classification (NCBI taxonomy): domain Eukaryota; kingdom Metazoa; phylum Chordata; class Mammalia; order Diprotodontia; family Pseudocheiridae; genus Pseudocheirus; species Pseudocheirus occidentalis. The sequence continues at coordinate 13,445 of JAQQSW010000718.1, forward strand.
TTTAAATACTAGATCATTTTTCATTTCATGCTGAACATCATACAGAGCCATTCAATTTTATTTTGTAGGGGACTGACAGAGTAAGAATTCAGGAATAATTTTTTGATAGTTGAGCAGAAGAAGAATTAAACAAGAAGAGTATATGAGAAAGGGAGATCAATTAGAAGTCTATTTCAAAAGTCTAGATGAAAGCTAATCCAAGGGTAGTGGTTATGTGAGTGCAGAAAATGAAACATATACAAGGTATAAGAAGGCAGATATCACAAGATTCAGTTCAATAAAGACTCATTAAGTACCAACTGTGTTCTAGGCACTATGCTACACATGGGAGGTAAAAATAGAAAAAGAAAGAAAATCTCTGCCCTAAATAAGATCGCAGTCTTATGGAGGAATAAAACATAAAAGAAAGCTGAAAAATGGGGTGGTGGACAACAGAGGGTAGCTGACAAAGAAACAACATGTTTCATCATGATCAAACTGAGGATATATATATATGTGTGTGTGAAAATACATGTATATATATGTGTGTATATATATTTCTTTCTATCTTCTATCTACCTACCTATCTACCTATCTTCTATCTATCTGTCTATCTATCTATCTATCTATCTATCTATCTATCTATCTTTCTATCTATCTGAAAAGTAGAGGATTTTCTGTAAAGTCTAGCTTCTGGCCCCTTTAAAAAGGAAGAGATCATTATTTTACACCTCCCCTGCCCTCAGCCTTCTAATTGGAAGAGAGATGAGGTTAAGGAAGTTCAAAAGGTGTAGAGTATCTAAAACTGAGTTAATAATCTGATGATGAGATTTTGCTTAATCACCTTAGTTTATTGGGAGATGGATAGGCACGTTATGTTCCATGGAGTTCAAATAAAGCAAAGCTGTAGAAAAAGAAGAGTTAGCAGATTTTACAAGAGATTTAAAATGTGGGGTGAGCATGAGTGTGCAGTCAAGAATGATACTGCTATTGAGAGTTTGTGAAACAAAGAGAATGTGTGTATGTTTTATAGTAATTGGAAAATTAGAAGGGAAGATTTAGGGTGAGTAGAGATCTCTTTTGCATATGTTGAGTTTACTATGACTATAGAATATGCAATTAGAAATATGCAAAAGATAGTTATTGATACTTAAAGGTAGCTGAGAGGAGAGATTAAGATGTACTATATAGATATGAGAGCAGTTAAGTGATGCTTAGTGCCGAGATAGACTACCAAAACTGTAGTCAGGAAGACTCATGTTCCTAAATTCAAATCTGAGTTCAGACACTTACTAGCTGTGTGACCCTGGGCAAAACACTTAACCCTGTTTGCCTCAGTTTCCTTCTCTGTAAAATGAGCCGGAAAAGGAAATGGCAAGTCATTCCAGTATCTTTGATAAGAAAACCTCAAATGGGGTGATGAAAAATCAAACATGACTAAACAACTACAAAAATATAGATCTGAGAGAATCATATGCAGAGTGATGGCATGTAAAACCAAGGTTGCTGATGGATCACCAAGGAAAATACTAAAGAGAAAAGAGATAAAGGCATTTATTGTAGAGACTTGGGAATCCTTGATGGCTAGTAGGAATCACCGAGCTGAAGATTAAGCAGGTAAAACTGAGATAGAACAGTCAGAAAGGCAATAGAACTGACAATGGGGAGACAGTGTCTCAGAAACCTAGAGAAGAGAGAATATGCAGAAGGAAATGCTGATACAGAATAACAAAGGCTGTAGAGAGGACATGGTTAAGGACTGAGAAAAAATAAATTAGATTTGACAAGTGATCATCAATAATTTTGTAGAGAGCAGTTTCATTTGAATGAAGAATTCAGAATCCAGAGTGCAGAGGAGTTAGAAACAAGTGAGAGGAATGCCTCATAGAGTTTAGCCACAATGGGGAGGAGAAATAAATGCAGGATGATAAGATCAAGTGAAGACTTTTTTTTAAGATGGAGAAATAATAGTGTTATTGGTTTGTTTGCTTTTTTTAGTCAGCGGGGGAGTAAACACAAGAGAGTCACTGAAAATTACAGAGTAAAAAGGGGTCAATCTGCTGAAGAGGACTGGGTGGGATGAGATGGAATGAAATCATATGTTCCTGGCCAAAGAAGGTTTTCCAAAAGCTGAAGTACTAAGCCTTTCCCCAAGAATCTTCTTGAGAGTGGAGGTGATGGGTTATTGCTAAAACAGACTGTTCTTTTACTGTGTCCGGCACAGTTTTATGGCCTAGCTACCAGTTGAATGAAAGAGAGAGACAGGGATGTATTCAATAGTCTGTTTATTTCAGAACCATTTCATACAGAGCCAAAGATACAAGGAACTTACAAGGTTTATATTCCCTTAGCAGAGTAACCAGAAGGCAAGGACCCTCCTTTGGAATCCACGGCTCCCTACCCCAGCCCAAGGCTAATCATTCATTACTACTTCATCCTAGGACCCTGTCCAGAGGCACAAACAGACAGGGAGTCACAAACAAGACTTGCAAATTAACTACCCTGTACTTCCTTTAGATATTCATAGAACCAATGAAAGCATCCATCCAACAAGATTATACTCCTCCTGCATATCTGCCTAGTGACCTCATGGAAGAGGGGAGCATTTCCTTAATAGGGCCAGGTTACCCCTGAAAGTCTGGTCTACTACATTCTCTAAGTCTCTGGGCATGATGCTTTTGTGTTTCTGGAACCTTACTGTCCTTCTAGTGCTGCAGTGAAAATTAGTCAATCAATAAATATTTGTCAAGTACTTACTATTTATCAGAATTTGTGCTAAGTATTAGAGCTATAAAAAAGGCAAAAGACCATCTCTACCCTCAAAGATCTCTCAGTCCAGTTGGTTTTAGAGAATAAGAAAACAAAATATACAAATAAGTTATATGCAGGATAAATATGGGGATTTGAGAATCTAGGGAGTCTTTGACAGGCAGTTTTAAAAACCAGAGTAATAAATTCCTTTCACTTTTTAGTATTTGAAACTTGGGAATTCATAACCTGCCATTCCCCTCACTTAGAGAAGAATTGTCTAAATTTGAAGTGTCTCTTTAACAGTGATATATTGGTATTTTTCTTTCAAATGCTGTAACAATTTTCCTCTCAGCTGCCAAAAATCTAAATGCATATTAGTCCCATTATATTTTTAATTATGATATTTAAGGTTGTTCTCTTAGTGACAGCTGGGGATTCATTCAGCCAACTAGCTGTACTTTGCTATACAATGCATCTGTTATTTAAAACATTATGGATGACTGGTCAAATTCAAATCAAGAACTTTCAGTCAGAGTTCATAGAGTTCTAGGATCATAACTCTAAATTTGTAAGTGATCTTTTTAAAGATGAGAATTGGAGAGGACAAGAGGTTAAGTGATTTGCAGCATTATAAAGCTAGTTAATACCTAGGGTAGGATTTGAATCTAGGATTTCCTGACTGCAGGTCCTTAACTTCATATTTATCAAGTTCAACCTATGATTTGAAACTCATTCCAGTTATTTCAAAGTCTTTTCTACCATTGCATTTATTTAAACAAAAGACAAAGGGAAATACTTGGACATTGTCAAGCAAGCATAAGGTCATAGTTCCTCCTGCCCCCACCCCTTCTTTCATATAGGCATTTTGGTTTCTATCACCCTAGCCATGGAATCAGAAAGACTTGAGGTCAAATCACCTCCTAGACATTAATTAGCTATGTGACTCAGAGTACGTCATTTACCTTGTCTTAGCTTCAGCTTCCTCCTCTGCAAAATGGAGATTAAAAATAGCCTTTACTCACAGAGTTGTTATAAGGATCATATGAGATAACATATATAAAGAAAGTACTTTGAAACATTAAAATTCTATATAAATGCTAGTTATTTTATTATGTATATATTATATACTATATAATATTATGTTATGATAATAATGACTATTAAAAGGTAGAACACTGCAAATTGTTTTAGCTCATGTTATCTGTCCCTATCTAATGCTATGTAAGGTAAATATTCAGAAAACAAAATATCATCACTGGATGGACTCTCAGTAGCCATCTGATCCAACCTGTTTTTGACAAGAATCCTCTCAAAAACATAACTGGCAAGGATTAAATCAGTCTTTACTTGAGGGCTTCCAGTTAAGAGCCTTCTCCCTCACAAAGCAAACTGTTCTACTTCCTGATATCTGTACATAGAAAAGTTCCTTTATACCAAAACTAGTTTTTCCTCTTTGAAATTTCTTCCATTGTTTTCAGTTGTGGCTTTGGGGAAAAAGTTGGAACAATCAAATGCTTCTCTGTGATGACTCTTCAGTTTCTTGGAAGCATCTATCATGTCCACCCGGTCTTCCCTTCTTCAGGTTCAACTTCCCCAGTGTAATGAGAATCTAAAAATCTTTCCTGCCCCTAGGCCCTTCCATATGCTTAAGTGGCTCTGAGAATGTTTCCTGATTTGAAAGTATACTCTGCCCCCTAATAGGCTGAATGTGGTCATGTGGAGCCTGTGGCTGGAGGCTTATTTTTGGGAAATGGTCACACCTTGTTACTTTGTAATTAGACAGTGGGTCAAGAAGGATGTGACATTCTCTGACCCAGGAGAAGCCTATATATATGCCCTGATGTGAGGTTTCCATCAGGGCTCACTTTGAGAAGAGTTGTGTGATTTGACCAGATGAGACTCTGGGAAGCTGTTGAGCCCCCTGGCTTTGAAAAACCCAGATGTTGATGCTTCCCTCTATGGTAACTTGAATAGGTAATAGAGGTGATGGTCAGATGGTTTGGAAGCCCATCTGCTGATCTGTTTCTTGGTCTGCTTGTAACTTGTGCTTGTAACTTGTGTTTGTATTCTCTGGAGTTCAGGGTGCTGACTTTTTCCCCTGACCTAGGTAAATTATATGTTTGTTTGATTAAAGAAAGATTGTTAACTTATTTTGAGTTGCTTTCCTTTAGAAAAGCAGATCTAAGAACCTGTGCTAGCCACTGCCCTAGCTGCTGCCCTGGGTATGCTAGGGTGCTTGCTGATACACCCAGTTTTTTGAGTTGATTCACAATTTACATTAACTAAGGGCACTTCATTATTCATTTTGCTTTCCCCTGGACATTCTATTTATTATCAATGTCTTTCCTATAATGTGATACCCAAAACTGAACATACTATTCCAGATGAGGTCTTTCCATGGGAAAAAATAATGGGGTCATCTCTGCCCCAAATTCTGGATCTTGCCTGACACTGCTTCTTTTAATGTAGCCTAACATTACATGATACGTTCTCAGCTATTATTCTAACATTGGTGACTTCTATTATTGAAGTTTATGGTCAGTGATGCTGTATTCTTTTAAAAGAATAATTAATCCAAACTGCTTGGATCTCCTGGTCTAGGGCTGCAATGATTTGAATGTGAATTATTTTCCAAGTAAATCTATGCCATGCTTCATTTTCTTCATCTGTCAGAAGGGGATAATGATGACATCAAGACAGAGAATTATTGTTAAGAATCAAGAAAGTTAATACATAAAAGTGCTTTGCAAAATTTAAAGCTCTATGTAAAATGTTTATCCTTAATAATAATAGTAATAATAAATAATAAGCTTACATATAGAGCATATCTAGATAAACTCAGGATTCCAAACAGATCATCAATTGATGTTTCACATCCTATCCATCAACGCCTGTCACCTTGCCCTTATTTTCATATGCATTCATCTCCCCATTGCCTCCTTTGCTCTCTGAACACAGTAATAAAATCAGTATTGGAAAAAAAATGTTATTTAACTTTACTATAGTTCAATTCATACCTTTGTTTCCAGGCATTGTCTTCTTAGTTAACCACAAACACACACACACACACACACACACACACACTCATACTCTGCATATATGTGGATATATGTATACATGTGTATAATACTATATTGCCATAGATGCATTACAAATATTTATAACATGCATTATACAATGTATATATATAATCTGTATTACATAAATGTGATAAAGAAAGCAATATCTATGTACACAGACATAGATATTGCTTCCCTTATCACAGTGTACATTTCTTAAGGATAAGGGCTGATCTTTTTTACATTTTGTATTCTTAATGCTGTTAGTATAAGTCTTGGCACATAGTGACTAATAAATACTTTTAATAAATCTCTTTATTCAAGTCACATCCATTGAACAGAATAATCCTTGGAGCATGTGTTTGTATGTTTGTTCACTTGTTGGGGTGATAGACTGTAGGAACGAAGAGAGAGTGCATAAATTCAAATGAGTCCTATGTATAGAGTCACAAAGGACACCTGACTTGTTTATTGTGACTCTGTTACCTATTGGCTATGCAGTCCTGGAGAAGACAGTTGACTTCTGTGATCCACAGTTTCCTTATATGGACAAAGAGAAGATTGAATTAATTTCCAAGATTCCAAAGATCAAAAAATCTCGGAATTTAGAGTTAGATAATGTAATAGCAATACGTTTATCAGATACTTAGCAGTTAGTAAATTAGGGCTAAGTAGCACCTAGTAACTTAGGAGTAAGTATGGAAGGTGTGAACTCTGTTCAATGTTGAGAAGGTTTGAACTCCCCTGTTGACTTGCAAGAAGGCTATTGTCTGAGACAGGAGGCCAGTGCTGTATATAAAGAAGAATTCCGGAGATAGAGAGACGGAATTGGAATTGGATCCTCAGTGAAGGAAGATTTATGGAGACTGAAGCCAGCTGAGAGAGAGAGAGAGGGAGAGAGGGAGAGAGAAAGAGAGAGTTCTTCTCCCAGTATCTGGAAGCTGACTGAAACATGAACAGGATAAGACTTTGTTTATTCATGCATGGACTGGCTGATCCTTGAGTTCCAGGCAAGAGAAGTGGCGAAGAGTTTGAGATGTGCTGAACACTGTGAACTTCAGTGTGTGCCTGTGATTGCCCTGAGGACTGAACAAGGACATGGGAGCTGTCTACTTCTGAGGACTGGACCAGAACCTGACAGCTGTCTGCTTTAGAATCCAGGTGATTGGCAGATTCAGGAGGGAGCTGTAGCCATGGAAGGGGATCCAAGGAATCAGAGAGACCTCCCAGAGTCAAGATGAAGGAAAGGCCACCCCTTGGACTAAACTGCGGTTTGCTGGAAATCAAGGGGGTGGAAAGTTTGTGTGGTTTTCTAATGATTGTATTAGGGAATAATGATATTTAGTGATTAGAAATCTAGCTTAGTGGCTGATTACTGGATGAGTGACTGATTACATTAATAGTTGCCTCCTGAGTGGAAGATTGACATATTGGGAATTGTTGATTGAATTTTTAAGTGAGAAGGGTTTCCCCCTTAGGGAAGCCAGGTGATTCTTCTTTTGTTCCTTGTTCTAAATATTGTGACTTTCTGTAATAAGATGTAATATTGAGAATGTTATATTGTGAATATTGTACTAAACCTTGATTTGTAATGGAATAAACAGAGTGTTCATAATTACTGTGTAATCTGAATCTTAAAAGCTGTTCACAGTAGCATTCTTTTGAGAATCTGCTTGTGCTTAGCTGTACAGATAATGACACTAAAAGAATATCCATCAATGGACTAATGGTTGAATAAACTGTGACATGTGATTGCAATGGAAGATAATGAAATACACAATTTTAAAAAGGCATAGGGATATTTGAATATATGGATACAGAGGGAATTAAACAGAACCAAAGAAAATAATTTATATTACAGTATAAATGTTAAAAATGAATTATTTCAAAGACTTTTAAGATGATGAAGCATGAAATGAGTGAAGTCAAAACAATTTATAACAAAACAATATTATAAAGATAAAAATCTTTAAAAGTTTTAAGAACTGGTCAAATTCACTTTTAGCCTTTAGCAACAGAATTGTTAGAGGATCTTGGAAAAGCTACACCTTCCTTTCTGCCATTCGTGAGCCAGTATTACCACTTCTGGGGTTGTATCCCAAAGAGATTATAGAAGTGGGAAAAGGGCCCATATGTACAAAAATATTTATTGCAGCTCTATTTGTGGTAGCAAAAAACTGGAAATTTAGGGGATGCCCATCAATTGGGGAATGGCTGAACAAGTTATGGTATATGAATGTAATGGAATAGTATTGTGCTATAAGAAATGGGAAGGCTATAGACTTCATAATTAACTGGAGAGGCTTATACAAATTGATGCTAAGTAAGAAGAGTAGAACCAGGAAAAATTTGTACACAATCACAGATACATCATGTGTGTAATGATTTACCTTGATGAACTGGAGTATTCTCAGCAATGCACAGTTAAAAGACAACTCTATATGGCTCTGAATGGAAGGAGATATCTACATTCAGAGAAAAACCTAGAAAGACCAGAGATTAAATGGAGACTGAAGCAATACATGCTATCGTTCTTCTCTATGTTTCATTTTGTTTCTTTTTTCCCATTGTTCACTCCATTGGTTGCAATGCTTTTATACAACCAGACTATTGTACAATGTGAAAGTGTTTGTTGATCCTATACATGATTGTACAACACCATTGTGGGAGGGGGCGGGGAAGGAAGGGGAGAAAATCTGAAACTCAAGTGATTCTGGAACTGAATCTTGAAAACTAAAAGTAAAAAAATAAGTCAATAAAAAAATAAAATTTATATGAAAAAAATTAAGCACTATTATTAATTCCATGATCATCCAGGATTTTTGAGGACTGTTGCTAAAACATATTGCTCCCTTCTGAAAGAGAATTTATAGATAGAGGGATGAGACAGACATGTTTCTGAACATAGTGAGGGAATTCTTTTTCCTTCAATGAGGTGGGAGTGAGGTAATACTCATCTCTTAATTAAAAAAAACAAACATTTTAAAAATAGAGAGACTGGAGATGGTATGGACATGATAGGTCAAAAACACTTTTTTAAGATGAGGTCATGTAATAGCAAGCAGTTTAGGAGATACTTAGTACTTACTAACTTAGGGCTAAGTAGCACTTAATAACTTAGAGCTAAGTATGGAAGGTGTGAGCCCTGTCCCACTGTTGAGAGGGCCTGAACACCCCTGTTGATGTGAAAGAAGGGTACTGGCTGAGACAGGAGGTCAATGTGTGTATATAAGCAAGAATTCCAAAGACAGAGAGACAGAATTGGAATTTTCATGTTGGAGGAAACACGATTGTCTCAGCATCTGGGAGCTGAAGAAGTGAGTTGGAGTTTTCTTGAGAGAGAGAGAGAGAGAGAGAGAGAGAGACAGAGAGACAGAGAGAGACAGAGGCAGAGACAGAGAGACAGAGACAGACAGAGAGACAGAGAGAGAGAGAGATACAGAGACAGAGAGAGAGAGAGAGAGAGAGAGAGAGAGAGAGAGAGAGAGAGAGAGGGAGGGAGGGAGGGAGTTTCTCTCCTAGCGTCTGGAAGCTGACTGAGAATTGAGATAGAGTTTTCCTGAGACCAGAATCTGGGGAAGGCCACCAAGAAGGCAAATAGTCCTTCTGGGTCCTGGGGCCAGCTGAAATGCTGTAGGACTAAAGAAGCATGACCAGGTTAAGACTTTGTTTATTCATGGCCTGGTTGATCCTTGAGTTCCAGACAAGAGTAGTACTAAAGGGTTTGAAATGTGCTGGACCCTGTGACCCTCAGTGTGTGCTAGGGACTGCCCTGAGGACTGGACAAGGACCTGTGAGCTGTCTACCTCTGAGGACTGGATGAGAACCTGGAAGCTGTCTGCTTCTAAATCCAGGTGACTGTTTGGTGGATTCAGGAGGGAGCTGGGACCATTGAAGGGGATCCAGGGAATCAGAGAGACCACTCAGAGTCAAGATGAAGAAAAGGCCTCCCTTTGGATGAAACTGAGGTTTGCTGGACACTGAGGGGTGAGAGTTTGTGTGGTTTTCTAATGACTGTACTAGTGATTAATTATGTTTAGTAATTGTAAATCTATATTAGTGACTGATTAAGCTAATGGTTGCCCCATGAGTAGAAGATTGATATACTGTGAACTGATTGAATGACTAAGTGAGGATCGTTATCCCCGAGGGAATCCAGATGATTATTCTTTTGTTCCTTGTTCTAAATATTGTGGATACTGTAGTGCAAACTGTATGGCAATTCTAATGTTAAGCTGTTATGAACACTATTTTATGATTTTCTGTGATAAGATGTAATGTTGTGAATACTATATTGCAATATATTGTGAATTTTTGCCTTGATTTTTAGTGGAATAAACAGAGTGTTCATAATTACTGTGCAATCCAAACTTTAAAAGCTGTTCACAGTAGCATTCCTTTGGGAATCTGCTGGTGCATGGTGTTACAGGTCATGATCTATATTTGTATCTATTCCATATGAATTCATCTCCCCATTCACACATATACACATATGGACATACAACATACATTTTACATGCATGAATATATTAATACGTTATGTGTGTACATACGTGCACATATACATGCATACACATACAGAAAGAGAGAGAGGGAGAGAGAGAGATTTCACAGTATGACAGTAATCTGGAAATATGGTACAAAAAAGTAAAACACATCAATACAACTTCTAAAAAATCCTATGATCGATGAAGAAGAAGAAAAATCATAGACATGTCCTTGCTAGAATACAACAAACAACATCAATAAGAATGAGTATCAAGGGTGGAACTGCTTATATCACAGGAGCAAAGTTAAAACCTGGTGTAGCCTGGAATGGGAGCTAATTTTTTTTCACATGGATAAGATATAAATTAGACCAGGCCATAAGAGTGATGTAACTAGTAGCATCCAGAATAGAAATATTATAACTCAATAACATGCCTCAATATTTAGCACCTGCTCAGATAAGAAATTCCAAATACTTGGAATTCTGTGTGATATTAGAAACAAAAAATTGGCAGAGGGTTAATTTGTAATGATAATTATGATTTTCTTTTGAATTGGGTTATTCCAATACTCCTGAAAAAGTGCCTAAAATATTTGGTATTAAAATTCCATCATTCCCAGGAGATATTGTTAAAGAATATCCTGTAACTATCTTATGTAAGGGGGAAATCCCATCACATTTTTTTAATCTCATCATCTAATAATACATTTCAAAACTTTGCTAAGTTAATTATCTGATACTTGTTGCTATTACCTCTTAAAAATGCTAATCACACACATCTTGAAGCTCCTTTCAGTGCCAGAGCATCCTGTGTGACTATTGTCTATCCATTGCACCATCCACTATCCATTAAACACCATCCACTGTCCATTAAACACCATCCACATAGATGGTGTTTAATAAAGCTTCTTGACTGACTGACTATGCCATTATATCTGTCCTTTTTAGAAGGTTCACACAAGTATGAGAGCCCTTCCTCAAATTTTTTGAACATGTTAGGGATATCACTTAAGCTGCATCAAATGCACCATTGTAAATCCAAGAATAAGCAACTTCCAAGGTTTGGAATACCAGCATAGTAACTCTCCATTTATTCAGTGACAAATTAAGACAAAACTTTCACAGAAAAGAAAATGTCAAAATACAATGTAACTCAGTCATTTAGCAAGTTCTCCGTTAACTCACAAAGTATCTCAATTCAATCACAAAGTATAGAGGCAAAGTACCCCACCCCTGGAGAAAACATTCGTTTAGTCAGTCATAAAGTCTCTCTCCTCAAATGGAGATTAGTTTCTAAACATAAACAAAGTGTGTTCATTTCGTCAGTCACATAGCACAAAAAGTCAAAAGTTTCCCGTCCTTTTATCACAACTAAATTACAATTTTCATCACTTAACACCAAGCACCATCTCAAAAGGGGCAGTGGAAAGCACAAAGGCTGTCTACCCCTAAGCCACAACAAGGTTAAGATATCATCACAGCATTCAACACCTGGGGAGAGATCTTTTCTTTATCTTGATTAGAAGCAAGTTCTCAGCAATCTCTGATCCTGGGGAGACAAAGCTTAACAAAATTACAAGATACATTGCCAAAGTCCTCATCATTTAACTCTCTACCCACAGAAGAGTCTCAGGACCCCTGAAAACATTAGTAAGACCCTCTTCTAAGATTTCTGTAAACATACATCAAGACCATCCTTCTTCAAGGATTCTGACTCAACAGCAAGGTTCCAGAACTTCTGCAACAACAGCACTGTCTTTCACCAGCATATGAATCTGGCAAAACAACATCAAAACAGAGAGAAAAAATACCATCACCACAGTCATGCCTCCTCAGGTCTCAGCAGCTTTGGGTGGCAAGTATCAAAAATCCTTTGCAGCTCCAAATGGCTCTCAGAAGTCTCTCTCAGCAACTCTCCCCCGCCCCGGCAATTCTCCTCTCTCTCTGCCTCAACAATACTGTTCCCCAAAAGTTCTTCTGGCCTCCTCTGCTTGCACCTGGCTCTAAACCAGGGCACCAGCTACTCCCAGTTCAGCCCTCTATCTTTATAACAACACGTCAATCCCACAAGTGGGATTCACAAGCTCTGGGTTTTAACACTTAACACCAAACCCAGCCAGTACAAGGGGATCTCTAAATTCCATTATCAATACAGCCATTTTGGCTTTTAGTGCATCCATGTAGCCTTTATGTGATCCATCTTGTCTCTCCTGCTAAATCCAATTATCCATGTCCTCTATGGCACTCAAGTTTACCTCTGTCCAGTCAGTGACACACCTTTAAGTCACCTTTTATATCCAAATCATTGCAAATTATTGCAGCTGTTTTATCGTACCATGAGGCTTTCCATTACCACATCAGTCCCTTCTACTTAATTCTTCTGATCTAATGATGTTTAATGATTTTCAAGAAAGTAGTATATTTGTTGTGATCCTGAGTGATTTTGCATTTTTGAAATACTGAGTAATTTCCTTAATGCAATTCAGTCAATGTTTTATTAAATTCAGGCTTGAACCATTATAACTTAATCTCTTTGGGCCTCTATTTCCTTATATTTAAAAAGAACAGCTTATATCAAATAATGCCTAAATTCCTTTGTAGTTATAATATTTTGCTATTAATGATTATCTGCAAGTGGTTTACATGATTGAATTTATTAAGTACAGTGTAAGGTGAATTTTAGTGTGTGTAAGGTGTATTTTCATTATTCTTTTTTAGAGTTTAGTTTCCCAGGATCCATGGCCATAACAATCTCTATTTCCCAGCTCATGACTTGTAAACATTTCCATCACACTTGGGCAGCATTATACAATGATAAATAATATAAACATTTGTACTTAAATTGTAAACATACATTGTGATTACACAGTGAGATAAATGTGAGGCTATTGCTCACAAGATGCCTTCTTTGTCTGTTGCCCTAGAAAACAAGGGGGCACTGGACAGTGAATGGTGAACATTTAGGGTTGAATGCAGAAGCTGTATTGCTGTATTTGTCTTTGTTGGCCACCATCAAGGTTTGGGAAGGCTGTGGGGAAATCTTTGTTTGCCTCAACCAGGTCCCATTGAGGCTTGTGGGGATTTAGGGGAGTGCTCAAGCTGTGTCTTTCTTGATTGACCCCATGAAGTCATATGGGTAGTTGCCCCTCCCCCACCCTTCTTGCTGGACCCTGTGAGAAAGATGATTAGGTAATGCTGTATGAGTTGGTGCTCCCATTATCAGCAACACCTTTGAGAAAACTACACTAGAATAAAGTAAGATTATTATCCCCTCAGAAGCTGTCTTCCTATCTGACGAAATCAAAAGTCAACTTGTACTAGCAGGCCTCCTCTGTGCTAGTATTACCTGCCTTACATATATATATAGTCATTGCTCTTTCAATGTATCTTATTCTCAGGTTATGTACAGAAGAATCAAACTAAGAATATGTCATCCACAGTCAAAGTTTAGATGAATTTAGAAATGTTTACATATATATCTAAAACTGTGTATACATGAGGTACAAATATTTTGAAAGTGGAAAAGAAAAAGAAAAATATAATTAAATGTTGGTGTCTTTGAGACTGATTCAAATGAACAGTTTCAGATGTTATAAAATTTAATGGCTCTATGACTTTTCATAAATATTAAGGGAACAAAGTTTTATTTTTCTTCTGTCCAAGTCTTAACGCCCAATTTTTTGCAACCTAATTGGTAGTTTCTATAATTGGTTGACAGGTAGGGCAATGAAAATGAAAACACTAGGCAGACCCCTACTGAGACAGCTCTTTGTAAAGGAAATGAAATAAACCCCTGCCTCATTGAATGGTTACGGAATGGAGTATTCCAGTTCATTGCATCTTCTAGTTAACAAGGGTGTTTTGTAAACTGGGAAAAATAGGGGACAATTTTGAAAATGTAGCATTTGAACTAAAAAAAAGTAATTTTAGGACAAGACTGGTGGGTGACTTCACTGTTTTAGGGAATTCCCATGAAATAAAATGTTTCTGCATGGAGAACTGTCTGGATTACCAGGAGGCTTCTGAACTTTTTAAGAATCAGAGGCGTTGAGTCAAGAGGCAGAATTTGAATACAAAACATACTCATCTGACCTCAAAGCAAGATCTTTATTCACTAAATAATTCACTACATCAAGGTGTAATATTGGCTTAGAGTAACATTGTTATAATTGGTAATACATTAGTAAAAACAATAACAGCAAAAGCAACAACAAAAAACTTCTGAATTAACCTGTTATTTTTACCAATCATTATTTGTGAAATGAATTATCACTCACGCTCCCTTGTAAAAATAAAATGAAGGTACCTGGGAATATTTGTATTGATAATTAGGCTTAGTGGGTCATTATTAAAAAATAATAAGCACTAGATCAGAAATCAGAACTTTTGCAGTTAAATTTTACCTTTGGTGCTTATTACCATTGTATGAGTCTCAGTTTCCACATCTGTAAAATAAAGGTGTTGGATTAGATGCCCTGTGAATTCTCTGACAATTCCAAATGTATGATCTTCTGACTATTTCAAGCATCTTCAACTTAGTGGGAATAGAGATTCCCTTTCTTGATGCACATAATATCACAACACATCTTTAAGTTCTGCAGATGGAAACTTCTGACAGGAAAGCAAAATGAAATATTTGTCCTCTTTCTGACTCCAGTACTCATCACCAAAAAACAAAACAAACAAAAAAACCCAAGAAAATGTCAAATTTCTAAAAATTACAACTAAAAGAATAAAAAAGAAGCATATATTTAAAATGAACTTTTTAGTCAAACACAATAACTATTCCAAGAAGGTTTTATTAGTAAACCTGATGCACCCTCCTCCTTGCCCACTCCATCAGGACTATACTTTGAGTTATGTTTGGTTTATGCTACTTCCCTCTAGTCTCCCTTGAATTAACCTAGTATGATTGTATCTTCCCGTTAATATGAGAAAATCATTTAGCTTGTTCAACCCCAGAAGTCTGGATCAGATAGTGGGCAATGGAAAAAAGGAATGATCTGAGAAAGAAGGCCAATTGAATGATTTGATCTAATAACAGCTATAGGGATATGTGCCGTTTCCCTCTAGTATTTTCCCTTTAAAATGTTTTAGCTAAACAATTATGCCTGCCCTTTGAATTCATTCATAGAATTCATGCAAACATGGTGATTTTTTATGTAATAAATTTTATTTATTTCTTGTTTACATCATTCATTTTCATGAGATTTTGGAATTACAAATTTTTTCCTCATCTTTCCCCTACCCCAACCTGAAAACAGCAATCCCACTGTAGAGCCCCTCCCCTGGTCTGCTCTCTAATTTTCGGGTAGGGCAGGAAGGGTCTCACTACCCCTGCCCCAGTATACCTTAATTCCTAGTTGCAGGTATTGCAGAGCTTTAAATTCTAGATTCTTTTGATTCCTCCCTTGTCACCAACCCCTACTGGAAGGACAACCAATTCAATACAGGCTGTGTAGGTCTGATTATACAAGACATCTTCATAGTGGACATATTGTGACAGTGAGAATAAGTCCCTCCTTCCTATCCCTCCCCCCCTTGTTCTGTTCTCAACCCAGTCCCTGTCCCTTTATTGAAGTGTGAGCATCCAGCATCTCTCCCCCAGACCCTCCCCTCCCCTCCGTTGTCCCGCCTTTCATCCCCACAACCCCTACTCTCTTGTGTGGCATGATGCCCAGTTTAGAGTTTATGCCATTTCTTCCCTAAGCCAGATTCAATGAGAGTAAATGAAAGTAAAGTTGTAACAGTTATCCCTTGCCTCTTCCACAAATGATGATTAACCCCATTGTTGTCTCTCCCTGTCTCCTCTCATTCTAGTCTTCTCCTAACTCAGAATTTGCCTTTTAAAATATCATGGCTTCATATTCAATTGATCCTATGTCCTCTATATAATCATATATACACATGCTCAGATATGTATTCATATGCATATAAAGCCTCCTATATGAACATATGTGTAAGTAGAAAAGTTTCATAAGATACTATTATTGTTTTCCCATACTGGCATGTAAATAATTCAAATTTGATAAGTTCCTTATGATTTCTTTCCCATGTTTACCTTCTCATGCTTCTTGTGTTTGATTGTCAAATTTCCTGTTCAGTTGTGGTTTTTCAGCAAGAATGCTTGAAAGAGGGGGCGGCTAGGTGGCACAGTGAATAGAGCACCAGCCCTGGAGTCAGGAGTACCTGAGTTCAAATACGGCCTCAGACACTTAACACAAACACACACACACACACACAAAAACTAACCGCGTGACTTTGGGCAAGTCACTTAACCCCAACTGCCCTCCAAAAAGCAAAAAAAAAAAAAAAAAAGAATGCTTGAAAGACCTCCACCTCATTGAATAACCATATTTTCCCCTGGAATAAAATGCTCGATTTTGCTGGGTAGTTGACTCTTGGTTTTAATCCCAGCTCTATTAATCTTCAAAATATCATATTTCAGGCCCTTTGATCCCTCAGTGTAGAACTTGCCAGATCTTGGGTTATCCTGATAGTGCTTCCACAGTATTCAAATGGTTTTCTCTTGTCGGCCTGTAATATTTTCTCCTTTAACTGGAGGTTCTAGAACCTGGCAATAACATTTCTAGTTTTCTTTTGGGGATCTTTTTGAAGAGGTGATTGGTGAATTCTTTCAAGTTCTATTTTGCCCTCTGACTCTAAAACATCAGGGCAATTTTATTTGAAGATTTCTTGAAGGATGCTTTCCAAGTTCTTTTTCTGGTCATGGGTTTCAGGTAGACCAATAATTTTCAAATTATCTCTGCTGGGTCTATTTTCCAGGCCAGTGGTTTTTTCAAGGAGATATTTCACATTGCTTTCTATTTTTT